>CH000789.1:0-10205 GCA_000149265.1 Ciona savignyi | reverse complement strand
TCTGATAACTTGATGTAATACCGACATGATAATCTCTTCATCACCGTTTGAATGTCTGGAATGCAAAGTTTTGATTCAACTGTTTTTTATATTTGTTTTTTTCAAGCTTTGCATACTTTTTTAATGTTTTGAAATTTTGAATGCCGATATATTAATATAAATGACTTACCCATGGGTCGCTTGACCACCTTGTAATACCCCGGTGCATCATCCTCACGCACTGGTTCCAAGAACGGCCACGACATTTTGTGGTTCTGTGACATCATATTGAGTTAAGAGTCTGATTAAAGAACAGAAGCCTAATCGAAATCCAGTTGTTTTTACATAAACTTCCTTTCACAATGTTGACACCAAAAAATGTTAACTTTAAAAAACTTTAATGGTGGCTCAATTCAACATAAAACATTAAAATCCCTTAAAAACCCCACAATACCTGTAAATGGCGCACGATCTTGGTGAGGTTATAATAATCGCGATCTGAGAGTATTCCCTCCATAGATGCGTCTCGTGCTTGTTGTTTGCACCGTGGACACGTGTAACTGTCGATGTTTGAAGATTCTTCCTCTGTGATCCCGACACATCTGCCGTGGTACCAATCCTGACACGCATCACACCCGATGTAGAACCTGGGAAGAGGGGTGGTTGAATAGGGGTTGAGAAATATTAATGGTCAACTTTTATTAGATGTTTACTTAACGTGCATAATAAACTAATAGTTAAAAATTTTACAGAGAATTAATTCTAAAAAGTCAACTTTAAACAACTATTTCAAAGGAAAAATCAAATCAAAAGAAAAGGTGGTTTAGCTAATTATAAAATCCCAATAAATTTCCCTAGAAATAAGCAGAAATCCTCATATACCTAAATTCTGTTGAAGATAGTGGTTTACTACAAATTTCTCTAACCCTTACTCATTTTTATTTAATAAACCCCAGCATAGAGCTGGCCGTAATTACGAAATTACGTTCAGTTACGTAATTACGGACGTCGGAATTACGTTACGTAAGTCAAATCAAAATTACGTAATTACGCATCTGTCCGTAATTGTTTAAACGAGAATTAATGATTGTTGTAAATATACTTTTTATGCAATTCCTTGTTTAAGTCTTACCAAAAAAAAAATTGTTCGTTTATTTTTGTTCGACTTAGGGCTGTGCGAAGTTAACGGTTAACCGGTTAATCGAGTGGACGTAACAGTTAACCATCAATAATATCAATAAATGGTTAACCGATTGTGTTCGTTTTTCACGCCTACAACAGCGCATGATAACAATACACGTTATGGAGTGGTTGTTCTATTATAAAGACCGCGCGGTTGACTTTCAGTGGGCCCACTATTAGTGATGGGACGAGTAAAGGTAGAGGCCCCTAGTTTGTATCAGTTGCTAACGATTGCTAACCGTATCTCTTCGCGTTGCTAACTGAAACTTGCCGCGTTGCTAACCGTAACTCGTCACAGTGTTTATTGCTTTGATCGGCGGTATGACCTAGGGTCACGTTGACCTAGTTTCCATACAGGACCACTGACGCACTGCCGAGCGCGTTTTTTTTCCCAGGATCTTCCCATTATTAAGTAGGATCTTCCCATTATTATTCGCGCCAATTTCCTTATCTGTAATCAGCGCGATAAGACAAAGGGCAACGCCGCCACGATCTGCGGTTTGTTTACTTGTGAATTTGTTTCAACGCAGGACGAACGAAGCGTTTAGTTTAAACTTTAAAGTCTTTGAAGTTAAGTTTAAAATTTCAATCTTTTTGTCTACTATCAAAATGTATCCAAAAACACGATGATTTTTGGCTGTTTTTAAAATAACGATGACATCATAAAAATTACGAAAATTGCGGAATTACGTAACTGAGCTGGCGTAATTACGTAATACAACTTTAATCAATTACGCCCAACTCTACCCCAGCATTAGTATCTTGAACACACCCCAATACTCACTGAGTGTCGTCGTATGGCGTTCTACACAAGCAATATAGTTCCTGTTGCGGAGCACTTTGTTCCTTGGCACAATCGTTGCACACCCACGTCTCCATGTACTTTGCCTTCTTCTCATTGATTCCCACACAACTCCCGTGGAACCAGTTCATACAAAGGTCGCAACCGATGTAAAACCTGTGTTTGGTTCAAATTTTACACAAATGTGTTTAAAAAAAGGTCGTTTTGGTATATTTGCAAATAACCCAAAGGGTTTTTCATTAAATTTATAGCCTTTGTACTGTGTAAAAAGAAGGGAGAAATGATCTAATTTACAGGAGAAACTTTATATTAATACTTTGCATTATAATGTTCGACTAAAAAGCTTGGTCAGTTTGTCGCCTTTTATCTGAAAGGTTGTAGGATCGAAACTGGTAGCTTTTAGTTGTGCTCTTGGACAAGACACTTAGCAGGTATCGTCTAAATCTAGTGGATGAAGGATTAAATCAACAACAGTCCCAACAGTGGCCAAAATGTGATGATGAGATCTCCTTGCTTGGGATAAAACAGAAGGATCCTATCCCAATTTAGTTACTGGTTGTATAATATAACCTCTCAGGATAAAACATTGTTTGTTGACTTTTCGCTTCAATTTAACCACCATAAATCTCCATGCATTTAAATAATAAGAAACATGCTGTATGTACGTTCCCAATAAGAACCATACTGTCTACAATTTTAACCTTTTTAAATCTCCCTGCATTTCCATATCATTCCATACCTGGTCTCATCATACGGAGATTTACAGATGCAATACAATTTGCTTGAGATCATTTTCTTCTTCTTGGGAGGCGGCACTTCAGGAACAGGTTCGGGAGATCTTTCCCGCTTCCGGACTTTCTTCGTCTTCTTGTTGTTGTTCTCAGTGAGGATGCTGGACAATGCGGACTCAGTGGAGAGGATGTTGGTTTTCGGCGATTTCGGGGGTCGTCCGATTTTCCTCTTTAATTTTGGCACTTTTAAACTGTCTTCGAACAACTCATTCTGAGAATAAAGACATCGTGTAAATAATCCAACTTACTGCAAAAGTTTAATGTTTTGAAGTTAAATATGCACATTGCACATTTACATTGTTTCAAATTAACTAGGGGTTTACATAATTTAATTGTTAATACAACAACAGAAATAAAATAACGTTTGTTGGTACTATTCATTGGAAACTTCAGCAGCCCATTTTTGAATGCTTACCAAAATGTGTACCTAGACCACAAAATGCTAAGATGTCAAAATATAATATTGCCTGGTTGGTAAATAGATTGAGTCGCAAAGCAACTCACTTCTTTGTATTTCAACTTGTCATTTAGCTTAGAGATTCAACAATTACCCTTTTCAAACAATATTCAAACATTCTTCAATGTGCCATCAGCAAGCACAACCCACATAAACCTGACATCCGAGCGTACCTGCACTATCCTGGTCAAGTAGCGCTCGGTTATTGTTTTTCTCTTCCGGATCTCGTGTTTGATTTGCTCCTCATGTTTGCGGAGTGTGTGAAGGAGACGGGATTGCAATCGTTGTTGAGATTTCGCCTGCGAGTGGGTGGGTAAGCTGCCACTACAGGTAATACAGGACAATTGCATGACATTTATAATAAAATTCCACAAAACTTTCTTTAATACATGTGAATATAGGTGTGTTTAAATATGCCTTATTGGTGAACCAGCCCAACCCGACTGTTAGTGGGTGGGATTAAACGACGTTTTCACTTGACCTAAACTGGTATGAGCAAATTATGTGCGGTTGTCGACACTTGGGCTTACCCCCCTGGCCTTAACAAGTCACATAACTAACTGTATTATGACATCATAATTAACCTCATCCTGGCTCTCCCTCCTTCTCTTCTGCTGCTCGAGCAGCTCCTCCTTCCTTCTCTTCTTTATCTCAAGCTCCTCTCTCCGCTCGATCCGATCCAAGATCGACTTCATCACTTGTTGGACCACTCCCCTCCTGGTTGTGATGTCACAATCAATATTGATTAACACAAAGAATCATAATGCATGGATGTTAAGTTAGACCGAAGCAAAAAATACAAAATTGTTTTGTTTATACTAGATTGTGTCTTAGTAAAGCATTCATATGAAACTGCATTATTTTTTTGGATGATTTATTACTCTTTAATTTGTCCAGTCGGTTGTGTATCGGAAGTACACCACATCAGTTGAAAGGTTGTGAGGCCAAAATAACAAATAAAATCCAATATTTAATATATATATAAATGATATAATGCATGGCCCGAATAACTAATTTGGTGTGGCAAAAATAATGGGTCTGTAATAAAACCAGATTGATTGAAAGCATTTAACATTGTACTAGTTAAAACAAGAACTTAGTAGAAATAGTCATTGTGAAACTGTCCCACACATTTGCAAGTTATTTGCAACAAAAATGCAATAAACCTGAGGCAAACGCGAGGTTTTGATTTTGTCAAGATGAAAAATTGAAGCAAACCACGGAAATAGGTTTGACACAGAGTGTTAGCTTGCAATAATGAAATTTGAATTGTAATCATAACTGAAATATTGTTTAATCATCAACCGCGATTATGACATCATACCTTTGCTGTTCCTCACGTGTCATCTTGCCGAAGAATTTCTTCCGCGGTCGATCGATTTCACGACGTTGTTTTTCCAACATCTGCTGCTTGTCAGGAGTCTGCGGTCGACTGTGGATACAGGGTTCGTCAGAAATGTACGATCGAATAGAAGTTAGGGGTAAAGTCTATTGGTGCAATAACAGAACTTGTGTAATCACTTGGCAGTTTTAGAAAAAGGTCTCAGTCTTGTAGTGGCTGATTATGTTGAAGAAAATTAATTATCACTCATCATAAGAGCATGCTATACATAATAGGAAAACCACTCTACATATCTGAATATAAAAAAAATGTTAACCATACTCGGATGTATTTCAGACTGCAAAAACAATACCCGTTATAATATTGATTTTAAAAATATCCCACACCTCTAAAAAACAAAATGTGTACTGGTAGAGTTGCATTATAGTTTAAATATACAGTGCCACAAAACCAACTCACCTTCCCCCCCAAAGAGGGTCTTTATCGGTGAGCAATCGTCGAATCCCAGTCGACGTTGGTTGTTTCATCACCTGCTGGTGGCGCTGTTGCAGCTGCTCCAATCGGTGTCTCAAACTGGGTGAGTTCAAGCTGACCTCGTTGCCCGCGCTTGGTTGGGTGCTTGACGGGGTTTGCGGGGCTATGTGGGGTTAGAACTAGGGTCAAAAATTGGACAGGCCTTTTATCTTCCAAAAAAGTTAAATAAATCAAGATTGTTTTCCATGAAAAAATAAGTAAATAAAGTGCATATTTAGAACACTTTTATACAAATATTTTTAACCACCTATCAGAATAAAAACAGAAAAAATTACCATGTATTGCATTATCTAGAAGCATTTCATAGGTAAAAACAGAAACACAAAATAAACATAAATGTGAACAAAATTCACCTTTGTCAGTTAAAGGTGAGAGTAGGAAGCGCCGTACCTCACTTCCCACCTTACACTGCATCAACTGTTGACCCGGACCCGGGGTCCCATGGGCACCTGGGGCTATGGCTTGCATCAACCCAAACCCTGTACAATGTTGGGTTTATGATAAGATCAGGGTGACTTTATAATCATTGACTGTTGGGGTAAAATTGCATGGTTACTTTCCAAATAGCATTCCTACTTTAACACTGCTACAACAACAAGACAACTATGCTTTTTGAAGCTATGTTGAGTATACATATCTTATTTCTAGCTTGTTTCATGAAGTTGTATGTCACATACAGTCAGAGAAAACAATTATTTTAGTCTAAATGTGGTTTTAATGTTGTAATGAATTGAAATAAGTTTCTCCTCATGTTAAAATAAAAGACAAAAAAATTAATGAAAATTTTATAGCTTTTAAAGATATATATAAAACAGTTTCAGTGAATAAAAGCCATGATATTTTTATTCTGATTTGGCGATTAACATCAGAAAAAAGGCCTGTGCATCAAATATACTTCGTGCTGAAAATAAAGTTTTTTAATGCAAACCCTATATATATCACAACCGATCATTCCTCAAGGTAAGACCAGAACTTATCATTGCAAACTATCTCACCTGGACTGCCATCACTCAGTTTGACGTTGACCTTGATATGCGCATCCGTACCAAGCTTCATGAGCTGTGCGAGCTGCTGCGCCGACAACTTCACTTGCATGTTTGTCGCTAGTTGTTTGGCGGTGGGGGCCTGGGTTCAAGGGGGTTTAAGGCAAATATTTAATTGGAGGAGTGAGTTTACAAATGTTATATAGTAATGAAACAAAATATATTATATTTATAACAGAAAAGGTAGCGACAACAGACATACATGATTTTGTTATTTCTTTTCATTTTATTGAGACATTACAAAAAACTTGTTCCATTTTTAATCAGTAAGGTGGGGTAACCACTGTTTTAGCACCAACTTAGCAGATCCCTGGTTTGATCCAACAAGTTTAGAGCCCTCGGTGGTCCATCTTATTGCTTGGACATTTAAAAACATTTAACCACATCTTATATATACATACCTGAGTTGGGGTGGCTGGTTTAGGTGTTGATACTTCGATCTTGCTCACTTGTTGGGGTTGGGGTGAAAGGATGGGCAGGGTGTTTTGAAGGTTTACGCCAGCGCCTGATAACCTGGGTTTAGAAGTGGGTTAGAATCGGAGTAATTATTTTTACTTAGCCACGCATAATTACTAAAGCGCATTGTCCCATAATATTAAAAAAACATTTAATATCAGTTGACACAATGCTACTTGTATACGTATGGAATGGGAAGAAATGTGGTTCAATTTTCTTAATAAGAATTGGACACAATTACTTTTCAAATGTCTGCAGCCATTGTTACTTATTATGTTAGCCAAATAAAGCAAGTAAGAAAATAGATGCAAAAAGATTCAGATTACTGGACAATGTCCGCTATTAATTGACCTAACAACCGAATCCGCTACAGTTCATGGGTAGATCTTTTAATTCCAATTTTTCTATGTGTGTATAACAAGGCGAGTAAATAACTTTAATTCAATATAATATATCTTCATAATTTAAAATGGAATAAAGTACTTTTCGAAAATGAAATAAAGTATCTCATAATGAACAGTGTTATATAGTTCCGCCAAACTTAGAATTTCATGCATTCAACTCTTAATTCCATCAAACTAATACCTTATGGTTGGATGGACAGGTGGAGGGCGGGTTGGAGTTTGTTGATTGGTAGCTGCAACGACAATTTATAACATATCTATGTATTTTACATAGAAATAACACGCCTACCTGGTTTTATCATGATCGGACGAGCCATTATTTTGTTGCCCTGCATGAGGAACTGAGTCCCAGCGTTCGTTCTGAGGACAGTTTGGCTGCTGGGCTGAGACAGGGTTTGAGTGATCGCTGAAAGATTGAGCATTGGTTCACAAATATGTTGGATTTCCATAAAGCTTGACACTGATGTAATTAAAACAAGAAACCACTCTGATGTGGATTAAATAGATGGGTATTGTAATTACAAATAGGATAATCTTCTTTTTTTTTATCGAGCTAGAAATTGATAGTCGTCTATACGTTTCAGGTAACCCTTTTGCAGTGTATTTACCATTTAATATTACTGTTTTTTATAAATAATTAGAACACACTAGTCCATGTAATGTTAGTTAATTGTTTGATTTAAGGATACAAACAGGATATCAAATGCCAAGTATAAACAATAACTTTGATAAGAAGATGGGATTAATGAAGCATGTACAACAATTTATTTACTGTTCTGGGTTTGATGTTATAAACATTTTGTCCCACACATTTGCAGGTTATTTGCAAGAAAAATGCAGGAAAACCGAGGCAAATGAGAGGTTTTGATTTTGCAAGATGAAAAATTGAAGCAAACCACGGAAATAGGTTTGACACAGAGTGTTAGCTTGCAATAATGAGGATTATGATGTCATAGAACTTACAGGTTCCAGGTTTTAAGGTCATGAACTGCGGCTGGTTAATTGGTTTTCGGATCAGAATTTTGTGTAAACCGCCTGTGGATATAATACAAGTTGCACTTTTACAAAATACTCTTGTCATATTTGTTGCAGATGGGCATAGGATAAGTTTTTTTTTTATTTTAAATTCCCAAAGTAATAAGTAAAAATTAGTAAAAATTGAATTATAGAAATCAACATACCTGAAGTCCTTACAACTGCGCTACTTAAATTGGTTGTTGGATTTTCATGTCCAATCTGTGTAAAGTACTTTTATTACCATTGTAACATGGAACATTAGTTTTACACAGGAAAAACAAACACAGATATTATAAATTAATAAAAAAGTTTTTACAAAATAATTTAGAAGAGCCAACCTGTTTAGCTATCGGCCGATTCGGGGTGAATACCAACTTATCGGACGATATTTGATTTTTATGGAGAGCTGCTGCTTGCTGGAGCAATGCTGACGATATTGTTACCTGAGAATTTGCATTGTGAGTCGACAGTTTTTGACAGTAACATTTACATTGTGAGTGAGCAGTTTTGTGACAAATAATATTTTACATTTAAACATTTTTTCTAGTGACAAAGTATTGTCTGCACAGCAAGCAATCACACCGTGGTTGTCACACCACAACTTGGTGGTTGGTGTATTCAAAAACCAATTCTTAAATCCTTATTTAGAATCTTGAGAACTGCATGTCGTGGTACAGAGTTTCCTACTTGGTTCAAATAGAGGATGATTCGGAATTATTTTAAAAGTCTACTATTTTGAAATTTAAATTTAAGTGGTTTGACTAGAGTATAATTTTCTTCATTTCTTTATTTTTAATACAAATAAGGCAAAATTGATAGAATTCAACTCTGACTATTTTTTCAGTCGATACTGCCAATAAATATTGATATAAATTTGTTTCTACAGTGTTATTTTTTGTAAAAAAAAGTTACTACAGTTCATTTCTTGGTGATTTGTAATCCTAGAAATTCTTGGAACTAGGATATGAATTGATCCAGATAAAGACAGTTTTAACTTCTACACTTAAAACAACATTCTGTATCAAACAATTGTCATGTTTTTACAATTTCACTACTTTTCTTGTTTCTTAAATTTTTATGTCATAACTTTATGTTTCTTAAGACCAAAATGAAGAGTTCCAACTCACATGTTTTGTTGGGGGGTGGGTTTGTTGGGGGGTAGTTTTCGGCTCAACTCGATTGACATATATGGGTTTGGGGATTACAGTGGCAGGTGGAGTCTGTAGATTCTTCTTCTGTTGCTCTCTTATCCTGAGGTGGAAGAGCAAATAGGATTAAACACCGGTATTTGGGTTTTATCTTCAAAAATTATAAAATACAAGGGGTGTTATCACACAAGCAAGTCGCATTACATTATGTCCACCAGAAAAAAAATTTTTTAGGTGGAGGGAAGTTAGAAATGTCTAAATTGTGATTTAAAAAAAAGTTCTACAAATGTAAAGGTACCGGTACTGAAGTCACAGGATACATGAACAGTCCCAAAGCACCAACGAAATCACCACGGTTGGAAATCAAACCATACTTGACCATAGTAGCAACAACACAATATCAAGAGTCTCACATTGTGTCGAACTGTCTGATCTGCCACAACTGGACCTGATCCTCAGTCACCCACTTCGTTTCGACCCGGGGTTCGTTGTCAACCTCCTTCCGTACCCGCTCACGTAACCCCATGGGTCTCGAGCGGGACCGTAGCCCAGATCTAGATGATGGGGTATAAGCCTCACCTGTTATAGGGGGTATGGGATATTATTCAAATGGATCAGGGTATCATGTTTTAAAAAATTGGTCAGATTCCCTGCAACATAGATATTGTAACTTAAGTTTTTACCAATTCTTGACAATGTCTGTGCAAAATACTATAACCTCCTTAAATCCTAATCTTTTTTAACTACATAATAAATTGTATTCTAGAACTAACAATGAATGGGTTTATTAATTTACTGATGTAGACTACTAAATTGAGCTATCAAATGTCCAATGAAAACGACCATTCTTCAGCTGGATGTAGTAGTAGATGCAGTGGGTCTTTTCAAAAGAGTATTCAAAAAAAACCTTTTGGACATTGTTAAACAACGAAATACTGTGTTTTATACGTTTCATGTGATCACACAAATAGATTTCCTTACTTTTCGGAATCTCTTGATCGATATCGGTCGTTGGCATGACGATCCTGCGGACGAAATATTCCGACCGAA
>CH000796.1:3175-23405 GCA_000149265.1 Ciona savignyi | reverse complement strand
ACATAATGAAGTAATAAAAATGGCCAATCAAAACAGCATGTTACTTGCGAAACAAGCGTCTTCGTTCGCTTTGGCTGTAAGCCGAGTGGAGTGTGAACACAGATCAAGGCACTTTTCCCCGTCCGAATTCGTCTAGTAATAAAACAATTGACGAACTAATAAGGATAGGTTAGTATCAAATACGTATTTGTGTAGTTTAAATATGCTTGTGAAAACTAAGTTATTTTAAATGTCTATGTTAGGTCATCCCCTTAATTTGCTGTCCGAATATTTTTTATATTATGGAAGGTTGCTTCAGCTTCGAAATTCGAAAGTTATCACTTTTGAAGCTATATTTAGGCTGGAGGCTCGACAAGAAATAATATGGCTCAACAGGGACTATAATCACGTTTAATATGTTTGCGAGTTTGTAGTGAATTCGCGGCTTGCGTATTATCTTTTTGCGCAAATATGAACTAAGCAATTAACCATAACCCCACACTGGTGAACCCGACGTAATGTTGGGTTAGCGCAATCTTCCGATAGCAAAAATGCCGAACGTTAAGAATACAATAAATACACATCCTCTGACAGAGTTATTGGAGTGAAGACCGCACCGCCTGTCACAAAGAAGTCAAAGCAAAACCAAGTGAAGTGCTGATAACGCTAAAAGAAACAGTTCAAAATGACCAAGGAACAATTATGAACATCACAATTGAAGAGAAAAACAAAGCTTTCCATTTCGGGCACGAGCTACAATGGCTTATTTGGGTGGAATTTCGGGCACGAGCTGCAATGGGTTACTTGGGTGGAAAGTTTAATTACGGTACGATCACGATTGAAGCATTATTGATAATTGCATGAGTATCGTATACAACAGCCTAGTTTTATGGGTATTTTATGTCTGGTTATTTGCTTCACACTGACTGAGTTTTTTTATACGTGGTTTATTTGTCTGGTTTGCGGCAGAATATTGCTTTGGTTTGATTTTTTGCTCTGTACTTGGACTACCAATGTTTTTGCACATCAAATAACCGGATAGTTATTTTATAGGCCATATCACCCTGGTGCAGTTTATTTTACAGATACGTCATTTATATTTTACCATCGGGTAGACCCGACCTATTTGATTTAACTCTTTCCGTCCCAACTCGCCATATATCGCGAGTTGGTGGGAAAACATGGTATCCCGCGTTGCACATAAATGGGTGCAAATCTATAAAACGATTTCTCCGCAATGCGTAATGGTAGGTTATTCTCTAATTTATTCTGTGTAATTTTCTTGGAGAAATATTTAAAATGCAAGGAGTGATAGCCTTTCTTTTTCAAGGCTTCGCCTCTTATTTCTATCGATTTTACACGAATTTACACGTGACTAACTCAGCCAATAGGAGTCGCGTTAACTTGCAGAGAAGCTCTTTTTGTCAAGCAAGTCTTTCTTTACATTCTCTGTGAATTTCGTGCCGTTGAGATAAAAAGGAGAGCGTTGGTGATGTTTTTGCTACACGCGGTAAGCGTCGTGTTCACCAAAGCATGAACCCAGCTGGGCGTGCTGAGCGCACGATAAAGAAAAAGGCGGCGAGACTAGTTGCGTGTGCCCTGATTTGATGAATATCATACACTTCGAGAATATTGGAAATAGTATTTGTGTTTGTTTGCTTTTGTATGCCCTTTTTACACTTTCTTCACTGTTCTTTTTTATACTTTTCACTGTTTTAGTTCTACAAAACTTTAATGCGTTTTGGTTCATTTTTTCATAATATAGTTAGAATAAAGGGAAATTTCAATTAGGAATAGTAAAAAAACTACTTAAGATAAAAATACAGTTTAAATTTTTCAAAGTCGAGCAGAATTTTCTTTACATATAAAGTGGTGTTCACTAAAATTTACATAATATATTTTTATTGGAGGTAGATTCTACGTATGTGGCTTGTTTAAAAGAGGGGTAAATTATCTTTCCAACCATACTAAATATTAAATCATAGCATAAACTTTAAAAAAACTGTGCTAATTTGAAAATGACTAAAATTGTAAAAAACACTGCCGGACAGCATGTTTGAATTAATGCATTTAGCCGGGAGTAAAAGAGTTAAATAAAAAGAGTTTTCCCGCCACCATTTAAAATTCGCGAATTCCCTACAATAATTTATAGATCCTAAAACTAATTAATAGTTTTCAAATTTAAAATTTTAGGGGAAAAGCAAGCTATGTGGTGAATTCGCTGCTTGTTCAATACCTTTTTACGCATTATATGAAGTTATGTTAAAATTATTGAAATAATCCCTATACATGCACAGCTGTGTGCCTGTTCCCAAACCGTTGTCCCGATTTCCGCTGGTCTTTCAATCAGCTCTAATATCCGCATCGATGGTTCCTGCAATCCTTCCGACATTTCGCCGTACGTGACGAGTTGACGTGTTTCGTTTTGGGTATAAATTCAATGGATTAATCAATTATAAAATGTATTGTAATGTCTCAGCGTGTAACCAAATAATAACAAAACCATTTTGTAAAAAGTCAAATTTCGAGTTATTGGAGTTTTGGCTGATGTCTGTTATTTGAAAACATCTAACATCCCGGGGAATTCCCCTTGAGTTTAGTACATACATTTCTGTTTTTTGCATATCAGGGTATCATTATTTAGGTACAAATCCTTTTTAACGAATTTCCCTAGATATTTTATTTGTTTTTTTTTCTTATTTATACAACGGCTGCTACCGCA
Organism: Ciona savignyi; assembly: GCA_000149265.1. Lineage (NCBI taxonomy): Eukaryota > Metazoa > Chordata > Ascidiacea > Phlebobranchia > Cionidae > Ciona > Ciona savignyi. The sequence continues at coordinate 20,704 of CH000796.1, read as the reverse complement.
CTAACATTAATTCTGATCAAAATTGGATCAGCTGTTCTAACGCATGCTTAAAAGAGGCTTATTTTTAGAAAAAATACTGTTTTAATTTTTATAGTCTCAGGGGAATCCACTGAAATTTATTTCCCAAAATATTTGTTTCTGCATATCTAAACCAGCATGTTGTCCAACAAATGACAGAGTTATATTGCGTTTTAATTACCCCCTCTGGTAGATGTCGTGGAAAAATGCCATGCCTATCAAAATCATGATTCAAGAACATATCTTTGTGTTTAAGGGTTTTTTAACAAAATCCTATTTTAGGGTATTTCCCTGGGTCAATTTTTTAATTTTTCTAAATGTTAAATTAGTGGCTAATGCACTTACATTCAACTAAATTTGATTAAAATTGGAGCAGCCGTTCAAGTGTTATGTCCAAAAAGCTAAATTTTTAGAAAAAACTGCCGTTTTGGTTTTTAACGAACCAGGGTGAATTCCCCAAGATTTATCACCCAGTCAAACCTTTGACGAAAAAAAACGGACAAAAACAAAATGTCTCCCATTTTTCCAAATGGGACCCATAATAATTGTTTGCCCAGGATTCTTCACTAATCCAACAAGAAATGTATCTGGTTTAAAGAATCCTCCGTACACATTTACACTGGCGACCAGACCTAGCCCCAATTAGGCTACTCATACTCAACTTGAGCTTTTGTAAACAATATCCCACCATGTTTTGTTTCTTTTTTTCTAAATCGAAATTTCTTTCTTGTAAATCGCAATAATGCTGACGATTAAGTTTATACTGACAACACCACAGCAGCAAAACGGTATGATACAATTTTCGAATTCAAAGATGCGATAGCTTCCGGCCTTAGGTAGCCGAGCGATGTAAAGTGTATATATAACACACTGCAATAGCTCCGGTAACCCGACGGTGGGCTGACGATTGCCTGTGTGCAGGGCCGGTTTTAGGCCGATTTGACCGATTACATCAAATTGGGCCCCCACCTTTGAAGGGGCCCCGCGCTAGCGCGGGTCTTTCTGTACTACGAGGGTTTAAAATACTACTGAAACGTAAAATAAAAAGTGAAATAATATTCTTTCTCATAATATCAATTTGTTCATAGATACTTGTTATGCATCGTAACTAAGTCAAATTTATATTTCTGTGTCTGTCTGTTACGTCTATGGTTGCTAAACAATATATATATTTGGAAGTAAAACAATATATCGTAAATAAGTATCCACATTACCTTTAATTTGTTTTATAGCAAGTATTAAATGTATATTTTTGTAGTTTGTATGTACTGGTATGTATGATATATAAACACCCATAAATTTTGCTATGAATAGTAGGGCCCCCGCCATCACATTTCTAATTGGGCCCCGCGGTTCCTAGCACCGGGCCTGCTGTGTGAGAACTCTCACTTTTCTTCATCACGAAGATAAAAATTATCCCCTTTTACATCCACATAACATACAGTGTCGTAACACACACATGATTTTCGTTTTGCCATTTTTCGTTTTATCATTGATCATTTAGCCAATCGCCGCTTTGTTGTTTTTGCAAGGTGATTTAAATTGTAGTATTTGAATCGTACATTATATCATTTGAATCGACATTTTATCATTAGAATCGATATTTTATCATTAGTATCGACATTGCATCATTTGATCAAGCGTTGTATTATTTGAATCGACTTAGTGCCATAAGAATCGACATTGTATCATTTGATCAAGCGTTGTATTATTTGAATCCGACTTTGTACCATTAGAATCGACATTGTATCATTTGATTCATCGTTGTATCATTTTTGCGTCGATGGCGTTCTATAGCAATTGACATAAGGGATATCGAGGGCCTTTATAACACAGAGAATTATATTCAGGTATTTTTAATCTGTCATGTTATATGCACGAGTTACTCCTACGGAAAGACCGAAACAAAATTAACCTTGAGATACATTGATACAACTTTTGAAACTAACAACTAAGAAAAAAATGTAAGCCCTGCTGGTCCTAAACTGAGATTCCACTCTAAATAGCCAAAAAACGTATTACTTTTTAATATACATTTATCGAAAGAACAAGTTTCGATACCTTTATTTCGTGAAATCGTCGGAATACAAAAGTCTTCTCTCAAAATTGCTAGCTCGTCTTCTTTGTCCAGTATTTCATAAAATTTATCATCTCCCAGTTTTAAACCATTTTCGGACGCAATTACGTCTAAATATTCTAGGGGCGTTTGTTTACTGTTCGTCATGCTCTCGCAAGGGTGGGTAACTTTGCAACTGAATGTGAAAATAAAAATCGGACTTATTATCTTTCATCTAACATATAACACACACGTACTATTCAATGTTTATAATAAAGAATGAATACTAAGCTTCACAAATTCAAGATCACAACACACTGTTATTGTAAACCGATATTGCACACGACTCCGGAAGGAAAGGTCAGCCCTATTAAAATGCATTGAATCGAAAAAAAGTGTTTCGAAAATCGTTTCCTGAAACGTTTTTTTGTTTCGAAACGCTAAATTTTGTTTTGGAAACTTTTTTCAAATTTTTTTTTTAATTTAAATAACTTTTTTTAACATTTTACAAAAATTGTGCCGAAACGTTTTTCGAAACGTTTTTCGAAAGTTTTTTCGATCAAAATCCTTTTCCGCTAGATGGTGATATTAAGCAAAAAAAGTGTATTTTGAAACGTCTTCGAAGTAAAACTTTCGAAACAGATTTGTTACTGAAAACAAAATCGTTTTTAAGTAAACATCAATATAATAAACTAATTATATTAATTGGATAGCACCTTTATAGTAATATTTGTTTTAAATTGAAAGAGTAGGCTATTACACTTAGATTACACAGAACATACCTTCATTATTTGCTTCTGGTAAGTTTTTGTGATAGTTCAGGTAAAACATGTGCACTAGACATATGTAAGTTAAACCAATACATCGTGTCAGTGCCTGTTTTTTTTCTTTTTACAATGTTTGTATTCAAGTTCTCAAAAATTTTTCGAAATTTGTTTTCAAAACATATTTCATCAAAATTTGTTTCGAAATTTGTTTTCAAAACATATTTCATCAAAATTTATTTCGAAATTTGTTTTTAAAACATATTTCATCAAAATTTGATTTGAAATTTGTTTCAAAATGCATTGTTAGAAAGCAACACAAGCAAGTAGTTGGAATTAGTATAAAATACTTAAAAAGACGAAGTTATTTAAACTCATTAGGCCTACATCATATCCACACCACTTCTAAAATTTATACCTGCATATACTTACTTGTCTTTTTACTTTTAAAGGAATAAATTTTCCTAAAAAACAAATTGTCAACTCATTACATTATTTGTGCTGATACCCAGAGGTCGTCAGCTCGAATCCCACCAGTGGCAGGATGTTTCTTGTTACCTACACGATTTTACTACCCTTATTGAACTCGCCAGGTTAGCAGGTATACGGAGTAACGTACGTTTGTATGCATTACATCATTTGTATGCAAATTCAAAAATTTGTTCCAAGATATCTTTTTAAAACATATTAAAAAATGTTTCGAAACATAATTTGATGGAATAGGTTGTTAAAACATGTTTTATTAAAATTTGTTTTGTTTTTGAAAACATGTTTGTTTAAACTAATTATATCAATTTAATACCACCTTCATACCATTGTTTTTAAATTAAAATAGTAGGCTATTTATTACACTTACAATGGGATAGAATAGGATATGATATTCATGTGTATCCCCCTGAATGGGAAATCCAAAGGTCAAATCACATCGCGCCCATCGTCGGGTTACCTAAGCTATTTCAGTATGTTGTAGATGATAGACACGTTTCTTTAATTTGGTAGAAGCCATTGATCTACTGGGTTCAGGCAATGTCCGTAAAGTGCCTTACCCAAGAACACAACCGACTAGCTAGCGATCAGTTTCCCACCTGCAATCTTTCGATTAAAAGGCGAATCGGCCAGACAAACTTGGATTACACACATACATTTATTATTTGTTTCTGATAAGTTTTTTAGATACTTAATTTAAAACATGTGCACTAGAACATATGTAAGTTAAACCAATATATCCAGTCGGTGCCTGTTTTTTTTCTTTTTACATTATTTGTATGCAAGTTCTAAAATTTGTTTCGAAATTTGTTTTCAAAACATATTTCATCAAAATTTGTTTCGAAATTTGTTTCAAAATGTATTTACAGTTTTATCAAAACTCGTTTCGAGGAATGAGCTTATCCAACTGTTTTTATTTAATCTGAAACATTGTTAAAAAGCAACACAAGCAAGTCGTTGAAATTAGTGAAAAATCGGTTTAAAGACGAAGTTATGTAAACTCATTACAACTTATACACGCCAATTCTAAAATTTATACCTGCACATATTTGTTCTTTCACTTTTAACGAAATGAATATACTTAAAAACACAAGTTGTCAACTCAATACCTTATTTGTGCTGATAGCCAGAGGTCGTCAGTTCGATTACTACCAGTGGCAGGATGTTTCTTGCTACCGACACGCTTTTACTACCTTCATTAAACGAGTCAGGTGATCAGGTATACGAAGTCTCGAAATTTGTTTTCGAAACACATTTTATTAAAAATTGTTTCGAAATTTGTTTTCGAAACACATTTCATCAAATATTGTTTCGAAATTTGTTTTCAACACACATTTTATCGAAAAATGTTTCGAAATTTGTTTTCGAAACACTTTTCATCAAAATTTGTTTCAAAAGCTTAGCTTTTCGAAATATTTCCACAAAATCTGAAACATTCTTATTAAGAAACAAAAACAAGTAGTTGGAATTAACGAATCCACGCCAATTCTAAAATTTATACCACACATACGGTCCTATCTCAATTTTAACGAAATGAATATACTTAAAAAGACAAATTGTCAACTCTTTACATCATTTGTGCTGATAGCCCGAGGTCGGAAGTTCGAATCCCACCAGCGGAAGAATGTTTCTTGCTACATACACGCTTTTACTACCTTCATGTAACGAGTCAGGTGATCAGATATACGTAGTCACGTACGTTTGTATGCATTACATCATTTGTATTTAAATTCAAACTTTTTTGTCGAGATATCGTTTTAAAACATATTGAAAAAATATTTCGAAACATATTTTAATGGAATAGGGTTTTTAAATTTTTTATTAAATTTTGTTTCGCAATTTTTTTTTGAAACCTATATTACCTAAATTTGATTTGAAATTTGTTTTCGAAAAAGTTAGATATATCAAAGTTGTTTCAATTTAACCCAAAGCGAACGTATTTATAAATTGACGTGTGCGTCAATGGCGCGCGTTAGAAAAGAAAACGGAATATAGGGTTTATTGTTTGGGAGCAAGTTTTCAAACGTGTTACCCAACCATCTACCAATTTTAATGCACTCACTACAACAAACCGTCGATTTAGGCATAATAAAGATGTTTTATCTTAACCCGAAGCAAACATATTGATAATTTGACGTGGTACGAGTGCGTTAGTGGCGCGCGATAGAAAAATAAGGGAGATATCAGGTTCAATTTTTGGATACACGTTTACAAGTGTGTTATCCAATCATCAACCAATTTTCATGCACTTAGTACAGCAAATCGTTGATTTAGGTATATCAAAGCTGTTTCATTTTAACCCAAAGCGAACGTATTTATAATTTGACGTGATATGAGTGCGTATAGTGGCGCGCGTTAGAAAAGGAAACGGAATATATAAGGTTAAGTATTTGGATACAAGTTTACAAGTGTGTTAACTAACCATCGACCATTTTTTATGCACTCACTTCAACATATCGTTGATTTAGGCGTATCAAAGTTGCTTCATTTCAATCCAAAGCGAACGTATTGAGAATTTGACATGTGGGAGCGTTAGTGGCGCGCGTTAGAAAAAGTAAACAGAATATAGGGTTACTTTTTTTGATACAAGTTTACAAGTGTGTTAGCCAATCATCTACCAATTTTTATGCACTTACTACAACAAATCGTCGATGTAGATATATCAAAGGTGTTTCATCTCTACCAAAAGCGAACATATTGAGAATTGGACGTGGTATGAGTGCGTTAGTTGCGCGCGTTAGAAAAGTAATCGGAATATAGGGTTAATTTTTCGTATACACGTTTAAAAGTGTGTTACCCAATCATTTACCAATTTTCATGCACTTACTACAACAAATCGTCGATTTAGATATATCAAAGCTGTTTCATTTTAACCCAAAGCGAACATATTGATAATTTGACGTGATATGAGTGCGTTAGTGGCGCGCGTTACAAAAGTAAAGGGAATATAAGGTTCATTATTTGGATATAAGTTAACAATTGTGTTACCCAATCATCTACCAATTTTCATGCACTTAATACAACAAATCGTCGATTAAGATAGCAAAGCTGTTTCATCTCATCCCAAAGCGAAGATAATGATAATTTAACGTGGTATGAGTGCGTTAGTGGCGCGCGTTAGAGAAGTAATCGGAATATAGGGTCCTTTTTTTGGATAGAAGTTTACAAGTGTGTTACCCAACCATCTACCAATTTACATGCACTTAGTGCAACTAATGGTCCATTTAGATATATCAAAGATGTTTCATCTCTACCCAAAGCGAACATACTGCTAATTAGACGTGGTATGAGTGCTTTGGTGGCGCGCGTTAGAAAAGTAAACGGAATATAGGATTCATTTTTTGGTTATAAGTTTACAAGTGTTTTACCCAACCATCTACCTATTTCCATGCATTTACTACAACAAATCGTTGATTTAGGTATATCAAAGCTGTTTCATCTCTACCCAAAGCAAACATATTGATAATTTGACGTGGTATGAGTGCGTTAGTGGCGTGCGTTAGTGGCGCGCGTTAGAAAAGTAAACGGAATATAGGGTTAATTTTTCGTATACAAGTTTAAACGTGTGTTACCCAACCATGTACCAATTTTCATGCACTTATTACAACAAATCGTCGATTTAGATATTTCAAAGCTGTTTCATCTCTACCAAAAGCGAACATATTGAGAATTGGACGTGGTATGAGTGCGTTAGTGGCGCGCGTTAGAAAAGTAATCGGAATATATAAGGTTTCTTATTTGGATATAAGTTAACAAGTGTGTTACCCAACCATCTACCAATTTTCATGCACTTACTACAACAAATCGTCGATTTAGATATATCAAAGCTGTTTCATCTCTACCAAAAGCGAACATATTGATAATTTGACTTGGTATGAGTTCGTTATTGGCGCGCGTTAGAAAAGTAAACGGAATATAGGGTTAATTTTTCGTATTCAAGTTTAAAAGTGTGTTACCCAATCATCCACCAATTTTTATGCACTTACTACAACAAATCGTCGATTTAGATATATCAAAGCTGTTTCATTTCTACCCAAAGCGAAGATATTGATAATTTGACGTGTTATGAGTGCGTTAGTGGCGCGCGTTAGAGAAGTAATCGGAATATAGGGTCCTTTTTTTGGATAGAAGTTTACAAGTGTGTTACCCAACCATCTACCAATTTACATGCACTAACTGCAACTAATTGTTCATTTAGATATATCAAAGATGTTTCATCTCTACCCAAAGCGAACATATTGCTAATTAGACGTGGTATGAGTGCTTTGGTGGCGCGCGTTAGAAAAGTAAACGAAATATAGGATTCATTTTTTGGATATAACTTTACAAGTGTGTTACCCAACCATCTACCTATTTCCATGCATTTACTACAACAATTCGTTGATTTAGGTATATCAAAGCTGTTTCATGCCAAATTCTTATGTTTGCTTTGGTTTGATATCTAACCGCTATGATATACCTAAATCGATGATTTGTTGCAGCAATTGCATACGAATCGGTTAATGGTTGGATAACACATTTGTAAATTGGTTCCCATTAAATAACTGTGTATCATTTGCTTTTCAAAGGCAACCGATTAACGCGAGTAGCCTATACGACATCCAAAAGTCACATACCCAATCTTTTCGTCATCTGTAGCATATTGTATTTTTGACGTACAAAGACAAAAGTCGTGCTGATAAACTCTTTGTTATACATGTTTATAGGGACAGCAAACTCAAGTCGCGATGGCATTACATTTTTGGTGCAGTGATTTTATCGATTTAAGTTCATTCTGGAGGTAAATAATTTAATTGTTTATGTGTTGTACTGTCCCCAGTATTTGTCGTTCGAATAGCAAGATCATGCAAGAAAAGGTTCTGCACTGTACAATAGTTTTTAACCGTTTAGTACAATTTATATCTTGTTTAAGAATATGTCATTGTTTTGTTATATTTCACAAGAAATATCTAGGATGATATTTTTAAGTTAATAACATTTCACGTGCAAACAATGCTCAAGAAATGAAGAATACCTATTGAAATTGAATGTTGGAATTTCGACATGATGTTAAGGGGGAAAGAAAGTGAGACTTAAAAGAGATAAAAAGAGAAGTAAATGAAAAGAAACAAACATTTTTTTCCTTTTTTGTTGGTACTTGTTTAAACACAAGCACCATTATGATCTGTTTTTACTACCTCGTGTTCCAGTTAATGTCGAATGGCGAAAATACGGAACTACGGAAATGCGGAAATTAAATGAAAAGCTGGTTAAGAATACTCCGTAAATCCTAATGCCTTAAGGTGGATTAGTTTTTAGTTAAAAAATCCTTCGTGTTCTTTTAAACTCACGGTCGTTAGAGTGGGCTAAAGTTCAGTATAAAGTTCCGTATTTCCGTAATTGCACATTTCCGCCTTTTAGTTATGTCCTCGTGCCTCGTGGTTCCTGGTTTGTATTTTGTAATGACAGACGGATTTTGGTTTATGGCCAAATCAATCTTTTTATGATTTAACATAGGCAGTATAACTTGGTGTAGATATTAGATTCATGTTAAACATTAGCTGCATATATGATGACAAAAGCTAACAAATTGATTAAGGTTAAACTATAAACGTTGACGTTGCAATAGTTTTCCGATGTAAGCTAGAACTAGAAGGAAACTAGCATTCCGAAGAAAGCTTATTTAACCATAAAATACGGTTATCAAGTTACAGCTTCTACTATTGCAATAAATTACTTTATTATATTTGCAGACTTGTACGTACTGGTATTTAACCTATATTTCACACAACGTAGAAATGAGTTCAACAGAAGAAAGTGAAAGGTGAGTTTTCATGATAATGTTTAGTTATGCGAGGAGTGCCCGGGAGTTTTCATGGGCGCAGGCCACAGCAGCTGGTTTACATTAGTAAGGGACTGGCTAACAGTGATTCTTATCTAAGTGTTACCAAGCGAAATATAAATTACCTCATGTGCCGTCATAATTGCCCCGTATGGAAAGTACGTCAATTTTAGCCGAGATCTCGAGTGTGCACACGCCAAATATTGAAGTGTGCAGAGTGAAAACGTCCAAAAGTGCACACTTTAAGTGTGCACAAAATCTCCTTTTCATTACTATTTTGTAAAAATCTTAAACAAACGTATTATTCTATTCTAAATCTATCGTGTCCATCAGCTAACATATCTATGTACGTAACAAAAAACGTACTGACAGTAAATTACCCGAGGTCCAGAGGTAGGTTTACAGGTTTGTTGGAAATTATACGATGTTTATACTGCCAGCTCACGAGCGTGTGTGAAAATACCCAAGTGTGCAAAGACGCAAGGAATAAAAAATCTCGAGTGTGCAGCTGCCGTACTTTCCATACTGGATAATTGCATGCAAATTCAAGTTCGCTCGCTACACATTTACACATATAAGGACAGGATACTCGTGTTTATTACCGCAGATGTAAAATCACAGGGAGCGTTATAACACAGACAATTGCCATATTACCTCATGCCCACCGTCGGGTTACTTGAGTAGTTGCAGTGGGGTGCCTCTAAATACTACAGGACCGCTTGGATCGCTTGGATCACTTAGATTGCTATGGAAAGTAATTCTAACCCTGGCCCAAACACTAATCTCAACCCCAAACCTAACTTTAACCCCAACCCTAACATTAATTTCATGGCTTTTGTAATTACGAAGTATAGTAAGTGATCCAAGCGATCCAAGCGCTCCAAGTGATTTAAGCGCTCCATGCGCTCCAAGCGGTCCTGTAGTATTTAGAGGTACCGGTTGCAGTGTATTGTATACGATCGAGACGCTGCTGCTGTTTAAGGGCCATCTAATAATTCACTGGGTTCAGGGGATGTCCGCTAATTGCCTTGCGCAAAGACACAACCGACTAAACCAAATATGTGTTGTATTTCTTTAAAATAGAACTGCACCCTTTTTATTTGCTACTATTTATAGGATATTCATGTTTTATTTCTGTGAATATGAAAACGTGCAAGAGTTATAATACAGGCAATCGTCAGCTTACCTCGCGCCCACCGTCGGGTTACCGGGTCATTGCAGTGTTATATATTCTTGAAATGTAGAACCAATCAATCCAATGGGTTTAGGCGATGTCCGCTAAGTGCCTTGCCTAAGAACACAATTGTCTAGCTAGCGGCTGGTTTAGATCCTTCAACCTTTCGGCTGGAAGGCAAAGCACTAACCCACTAAGCTACTTGGCCACTCGGAATTACTATTTTACAATTACAACATATATTTATTATATGTAGTACTGCAGAAAGCTACTGCCTTAATTTCGGACAATTAGAACTTACCAATTTTAAAGGCATTTTACAGTCGTTCATATATATATACTTTGCCTACATGCTATAAAATGATTTGATATATTTTAGGCACAGACAATCCACGTTTAAAGAAAAGAGATGTGAAAGGTATTTTCAGCATATTGGCGATGTGCCTATTTTCATTATTTTTTATTTTCTTATTTAAAGATTAAAGTACCCAGAACATGTTTTTAAGGTTTTTAAATGTGGAAGTATTTTATAATCAAAAATATCTATTATGGCAAATCACAATTGCCTAATTTAACAGGGTGTTCAAAACCACTTAGAGTGACACCTAATGAAATCTAAACGTACTTAGAAAATATGCAGAATGCTGTCACTTTTGACAAACTCTCTTAATCAATTGTATGAAAAGTCAATGGGAGAATACAGGCAATCATTGTCATTTATCATGCTATTGCAATATAATACACATATTAATAATTAATATTATTAATATGTATTAAATGTATTAAAACGTATTAAAACGTATTAAAACATATTAAAACGTATTAAAAGGTATTAAAACGTATTAAAACGTATTAAAATGTATTAAACAAATTTGTACAGATCTGAAAGACATAGAAGTTATTCTTCATCCACTCCGGAGTATTCCTGCTCCGAATCTTGGTAAATATTATAAAATACTTGCTGTGTGACGTTTTATACATCATGCTACATATATTAAGTTTGGAATGATTTTTGTATATAAGGTCCAGATCTCGAGGCCAAGAAGATATGAAACGAAAACGGAAACGGTGTCATCGTCATCTCAAGAAACATAATTACAACTACAGGTGAATAAAACGGTTAGGTAATCCCCCTTTTCAATGCAAATTGCCTAGCACGGAAAAATTATTCCTGAACACTCAATTATGTGATAATGTGTTGTACCAACTGAGCTTTAATTCTAACATTCATTACCATTTAGTATAAGTTTGGATGTCACGTTCGATGCCCCTATTATTTTGTAGTTTTTAAAATGAAACTTATTTTTAAACGATTATTGTTCAAATATCAACAGGAAGTAAATTTATAAGTATCATTAGGTATAATTAATTTGGTACTTTATGTGTAGATTTAGGGGCGAACTCAGCAGCTCATCGAAAACAATATCTTCCAGTTTTAGCACTGAATCTCTGTCATCAAAAGCACCATACATATTTAGTATATTGCCCTGTCCCTGCCGCCTACGGTACTTTTATTTTTTAAAGGTTCAGATCACGAAGTCGAAATCGTGGCAGAAATCGACAGCGAGGTTCAAAAATAAGATTTGCTTCTTCTAGCAGGTAACTAAATTTCAGAATTTATAATGATGCATCCAGTTTCAATACTATATAACACGACAGTCAGGTTGTTGGAGCTGTTGCGTAGGGACACAGACCACAGCTGACCACAACGTGACGAAGTTGAACATTAAACCTTGTTGTGTTGTTTCCTAGACCACTTAGCTGGACAATGTTGATTTCATGCTGAAATTTGGGGTCAATCCTATTGGAGTATTGACGTTGGTAGACATAAAGTTAAATTGGGTTCTGGAGGATAAAATGGTATACTTTAAAATTGTACTATAAATGTATATGATCAACTAATTGACCATTTAAATTCGTCTCAATAAGATCAAGATTATTGTTATGTATGAATGTTATATGATCTAGTGCTAGTCTAATTCCGGGTTTAAATAGTTTTCTGTACACAGATTGCCCCCATTTTTATAAATTTTCAATAAATACAAACACAGTATATATTTCAATATATATATATATATTATTTTTATTTATGCATCAACAGCGATTTTAGTGCCGATGGAAAAAAGTCTCATAGTTCCGTTTCTCATTGTAACAGGTATAGATGCAATATTTTTTTTATAAATAACAGAGTTGGAATCTCCCAGTGGTAGAGTTGCAGAAGCCTGTATGCACGATCAATTATAAATGTGGTTTGCAGACAGTGGTTGTTTACATTTGATTTTCTAGATACTAAACTTGAATTAATTAGTGCTTAGACATAGGTACCAATGTATGCCAAGCTTGGATTGCTGCATTATGGCTTGGTCTTGTGTTATTCTAATTTTAGTTACACCAACATATATTTTATTATGTTTTAGAATTCAACATGAGCGAACAAATGAGAAATACCAAATGCACTGTACAACAAGACAATAAAGGTTTGAATCTAAACTGTATAAACCAATATACTTAACTATACAGGTAAAGTTTAAGATTGAAGGTTAATAAATATTTTAGTCAACTGTAAAAAGTGATGGGCACAGTTCACAAGGCTAATTATAGTTTGAAGATTTTTGGTAATTTTTAGTGGTATTTGTATTGGCACTGGTCCAGAAGGTGACTATGATTACTGTACTATGTAATTTTTATGCAATCTTGGCTTTTGTGATCTACTTGCATGATTTTATTTCAGAAATAAAAGAAAAGTTAGAGACTGCCCAGTGGAAAACTGCAATATATCATTTATTAATGTGACCCATCACTACACGAAGTATCACCCGGACCTCCCCAAAGAAATATTCTTGTACGACACAAAGGCAAAGGAGGACAAAATGAGAATATATAAACGGTACAGAGGTTACAAATGTTGCGTTTGAAAAAAGGCAGTTGCAGTGTTCAAATCTCACTGACAAAGGAAACACGGCGATAAAATTAAAGTAAATACACACCAGTTCAAACAGCTAGCACAAGACTGCAGTATAACGAAAACTAATTATGAAAAAATAATTGAGTGACCTAAACATAGACCGGCACAAGTCAACTTGTGCCAAAATTGAGATTAAGTGCTTTTAGGAATCCTGAATAATGTAAAAAATTTCTATCAAATTTTCAGAACAGTACAAGCAACTAACACTCTGGCCCAACATAACTTGGTACAGATGATTCTTTTTGTGAGAAGTTAATAGTGACCTAAATAAACTTGGTCCACTATGCTGTTTGTATGCTTAGTTGTACGAAGTTAGGAAAAAGTGGCACATCATAACTTGGTTCACTATATTGTTAACATGATATGCATTGCACACAATTGCTAACCTGGAACAAGTAAAGTTAAAACAATAGGCATTGTTTGCAATATGTGTTTTTGTTTGGGAAATTATATGTATTACTAGAATAAACATAAATTGGGATAAAATTGGAGTATCCAGTATGTGATAACACTTTGTACTACTAGGGATTTATCAAATTGATATTAAACTGTATTTCTATTATTACAGGCAGAGTAGTTGGATTTAACACTTGGTATAATATGAGCAGGAAAGAACATTAGCCTTTGCTGTATTGAAAATGCTATTATTTGGGTAAATTTTTATCAAACTGTTTATTTGATGAGATAAATTAAATGAACATTTTTTTATTTTAGTAAATCTGATTTATAAGGTAAATCTTTGTAATGAGTATAACTAATATTCCTGAAGTAAGATTCAACAACCCTGACAGTCTGACAGACAGCGACACATCAAGAGATATACCGGTACCTAGCCCAAGAATGAGTGATCAGAAAACTTTAAAGCGGAAGCAGCCAGTTTTAATATTAGACTACAAGAGAAATCAAAAATACAAGGCCAGAATTCTAAAAACAGGCATCAGTAAAGTTAAAGTACATTACATCCAATACAACAAAAGATATGACGAGTGGGTGGATATTTCCCAGGTTGAGACCCTGCAACAGGAAGGTCCTATAAGTTTTAATGCAACCATAATTCATCCAAATGAAGTATTGTCATCATCCCAACCAGTTACTCAAGAAGATTCATCACATCCAGTTACTCAAGCAGATTCATCACAGCCAGTTACTCAAGCAGATTCATCACAGCCAGTTACTCAAGCAGATTCATCACAGCCAGTTACTCAAGAAGATTCATCACAGCCAGTTACTCAAGAAGATTCATCACAGCCAGTTACTCAAGAAGATTCATCACAGCCAGTTACTCAAGAAGATTCATCACAGCCAGTTACTCAAGAACATTCATCACAGCCAGTTACTCAAGAAGATTCATCACAGCCAGTTACTCAAGCAGATTCATCACAGCCAGTTACTCAAGAAGATTCATCACAGCCAGTTACTCAAGCAGATTCATCCTTACCAGATACCCCGCCAGATTTACTAGATATTCAGATAAACCCAGGCCCTTCTGGATCCACAGTTCAACCAATATTTAACATATACGATGATCAGGGGCAACATCTAGGTGAGACTTTAGCAACCTTATTGTACATGGCCATGTGTGAAACTTGCTTTAACCAATTCTTGTTTAGGAAAATGCCACATTGTAGCAGGGTCGATCTGCCATGGAACAAATCTTGGTAATGATGAGGTAAAAGTCCTTATTACTTCTGTAAAACAACAAAGTGTTCTTCCAGCAGAATTTTTACCCGGTGCATTTCTTGCATGGAAGCAGAGTTTACTACGTAAAGGTATCATCGAAAGCATTATTTTTTAAACCCTGACCCAGCACCACTCAATGATGGTTTTGTGTTACCAGATGGAAAGAGAATAAGAGGGTGCACAGAGACTTTTCAGCAGAGAAGAAAGCGACTGAGGAACCGGGGTGAACAGTATGAGTCTAAACTGAATGGAGAAATTAAAACCATGCCTGGCAAAACCTTTATAGGTATGTATATATAACGTGTCTACCTTCAAGCAATGTACCACTGAGATTGTCTTTCTTTAATTAATTGTTTATATGAAATACAACTTAACCTTTTATTTCATCCTTCAGATTTTGATTGCAAATGCCGGTTTAAAAAATGCCATGAAGTGTCTTCATCAGAACGCAAACAGTTATTTGAAAAGTTTTGGGCGCTTGAAAATTTTGATCAACAAAATTACAACCTTTTACAATTTATAAAAGAAATCCCAACGAAGACCTCTAAAAATAGAGTGAATGGTGACAAATCAATACCACGACCAAAAAAGTTTACCAGGCAGTATTTTCTTCATGATAAATTGGTTTGTAAAGAAGTGTTTGAAAAGACCTTCAGCGTAAATTCCGGCAGGATTTCAAGAATTCTGGAAAAAAGGCGCAGCAATGTTTTAACTTCGACTGACCTAAGAGGAAAACATAACAAACATCCATGTGTAAGCACCAAGCTCAGAGATCATTTAGACCAGCTTGTACAAAAGATCCCAAAGTACAAATCTCACTATACATTCCAGGAAAACACAAAATATCTGGCTCCGGGAGTTAATAAAATAGACGTCTATAATCTGTGGGTTGACGAATGCAAAACTCAAAATTTCTCACCAATTCCTACTTATGAATGGTTTCTTGGCTACTGGAAGAAGAACTTCACAATCAAAATACACACTCCATCAACTGATTGTTGTTCTACATGTGACCAGCTGAATGCTGCTGGTAAGCCAGTAGAACTAAAGCAACACCACAATGAAGCAAGTAGAACTCGAGCTAAATTTAGGGAGGATGCATTACTGGACCATACAGTCACTTTCGACATGCAAAAGACACAGCCATTACCACCACATACAAACCAGCAAAGTATTTTACCTACGGCAGCTTTGGTTTTACAATCTTGGCATCCACCATACAATAGAAAAGCAAGGCTACATGTATTGCTGGAGTGAGGGCTGTGCTAAAAGAGGCAGTAATGAGGTGGGAAGTTGCCTAAAAAAGTTTGTCTTTGAGAAGTGCAGCGATTGGAAAGACTTAATTCTTTGGTCTGACTGTTGTGGAGGTCAAAACCGTAATATTAACATTACAATGCTGCTAATTGCTCTTGTAAATGATGAATCCTTGCAATTGGAAAAGATTACTCACAGATTCATGTGGAGTGGACATTCCTACCTGCCCAATGATTCAGACTTCAGTTTCATTGAAAAAAAGAAAAAAGTTGCAGTTAGCATTACCAGTTCAGTCGAGTATGTCACAATAATGAGAAATGCAAAGAAAAAGAAGCCTTTCATTGTTCATCAAATGAAAACAGAAGATTTTATTAATGTATCACCACTATCAGAGGGTGTTACAAGGCAAAAAGTGGCTCTAGATGGGGAAGCTGTAAAGATATCTGCAATGCATGAAATGGTCTATACACGAGGATTCATTGGATACCAATTTCGCGATTCATTCCTAGGTGATGATATGAGAACCGTCAATATGCAAAAAAAGTCAGGGTCATCTCTGCAACAACCTTCCTTGAGGTCGCTACCTGTGCTTCACCCAAATGGGGTCAAGATTAATCGAAAAAAATTCAACGACTTAATGGAGCTACTAAAATACATCCCTCCAATATACCATGGCATGTATAAAAGTCTAAAGTATGAGGGCATGGATGAATTGGAAGAATATCCAGACGGTTAAAAAGGTTATCGGAAAGTTTAATAAAACAAAATAGACTACTGAATTTCTTTTAAAATAATGTAATATTCTTTCTTTTTACTTCTTCCGCACCATCAAATATTTTGGAGCTTTATAGTTAAATTTTGTTTGACAATTTCATTTATTGTTAATTTATGTACCAGTACAGTAACAAAAAATAAAAAAAAATAAGAAAAAAAGTGTTGTTGTTATTATTTTTTTGGTCAGTTTTTAAACTTGGGCCACTATTTTATTGGTTAAAAAAACAGGCCACCACCATACCAAGTTAACTTGGTTTGCTGTTTTAACAAATGATAGACTGGACCAAGTTAGAAATTTAAGTATAAAAAAAATACTAAGATATTGTTCTATAAATCAATGCCCAACAAAAAATTGTACTCTCCTTAGCTATATTTTAAAAGTTGTCCTAGAAGTTTACTGCTTTTCTTTATATTAAAAAAAATTGAAAAACTTTAAAGTCATTTTTCTCAAAACTTGTTTTTTTGACTTGTGCCACTGTATGTTTAGGTCACTCAATTAGAAAATATGACCGATCTTTACTTACACTGGGTGAGAAT
>CH000799.1:181741-191986 GCA_000149265.1 Ciona savignyi | reverse complement strand
TATGTCCATTTTGGTATTCATTACGTATCCAGACAAAACAGGATGTTTTTAAATTAAAACTAAATTGTTTTGAATTATGATAGGCCTACACGTGACGAACGCATGTCAAGTATTGTGGACTTTGGCCTTAGTTCACATTACACTTCACGTAACATATTTCATATTTAAATGACATTAAAATAGTCCACGAAACGCTTCAGGAAACAAAGTCCATCGTCGAAATCGAAGATTATTTCGTCTGTCGCAACTGTGGTGGTTTCCCTTTGAATGACTAAACGAACTCTGGACGCGTGTATTAATGTATTGCTCCTGTTTCCAAGATTTTAAAAAGGAACTGTCGTACTGATACATACTATGTGTACAGTTAAATAAACAGTTGTAAGGGTGTACATTGCACATAAAAAGTAACTTTAAACATTTTTTTCACGCTGCCGCGCGAACGATTTTTTTGCAGTCCCGCCCATTTGCAAAACTCTACGCCTATGTCTAGTACTGTATATAATAATATATTAAGGTAAAAATTTGGATATAACATAATTATAATTTTTTATATAGGTGGGTGGGAAATTAATGGTTTCTCTAATAGCCAGACAGCTTAAAATGCAACATTTTACTTTAAGCGCTAGGCCGCTAGGCAGTGGTCCTTAAGTAAAGGCCTTGGGTTTTGGCCATATATTTATAGAGACACTGGTTGGGGAATTATGTTTACTTCCAAACCATCAATTATAACACAACCAAAAATAAGACACAGTTTTAATTATGTAAATTTACCCAAGCGCCTTAACCAAATGAAGCATGTCCTCATCGGGTTTGTCCATGTGATGGTTGCATATCGTGGTGACAAGGAATTGAAGAATCCGTTGATATTCGCGGTTTGTCGGGGGGTTCATCATTTTCGGGTAAACTGTGTTGGGGTAACCCAAGTCGGTTAAAAGCTGAAAGAATTGGACATCAGTTAATTAAAAGGAACTTAGTACAAGGGAAACTCTTATTGGAGGGAGTGTATCATCACAATCATCAAACCTTAAAAATGCAAAATTGTAGCAGATAGCTTTTCTGCACAAACAAAAATTTAAAACTGACAGTTGTCTGGCTACTCTTACAACTAAATTTTAAAGTTTCACATAAATAATTTTAATTCGGAATTAATTATTATTGAACCTAATATCTAAACAACTTTTTTTTAGTAGTGCACATCGCAATCTCCTTACTTTACTGTTTTCTGCATATTTTAACCATAGTTATTTATTTTGTCACTACACCACTATGTGGAAAAAAATAATTCAAACATTACATGTATGAGGTCCATAACACATCGTTTCATGTAAGCTTTGTTTTTAATCGGTCGGTCGTCTGTGATTAGTTGATGCTCTTGTGCCACATAGGATTGTCGTTGGTTTCCTGGAATTGATGTTCATTGATAAAACCTTTGCATTGAAGGGTTAAGGATTGGGGGAGAATTCACTCTAATATAAGAGGATATATGGTGGGTTATTGCTAACCTGCTAAATGAGGAAATCCACATTAAAATACTTATACACGGTTATTGTTGGATAACCTATGAGAAAAAACCCAATACGTCTATTGATTTATCACCATCATCACCAGATTACTGCCTACAGACCAGTAGCTGAAGCTATTTTAGTCCTTTAGGTTAAATATGATAATGCCAAGTTTCAAGGTTCGAAGTAACGATTTTAAAACGATTCGCGAAATGCGTGGGTTAGGAGAAAATCGTTTTCGCGCATTACCCATGTTAAATTGCCTTAGAATGTGGTTTCAGAACCTCTCAAACTAATCTTTAAAGCCAGAAAGATAATTCATTAAGTAAACAGTACCGTTATAAAGTAGTAATGATAAACTACAATAAACGTATCGTAAGTTAATGCGTGTAGGATAGGACGAATATCGACAAAACGAAGCCTTTGAAACGAGTAATCTTACTTGTTAAAACACTATATAACCTTATTATAAAGGGGTGTGTTGCATCTCCGCCAATCATAAATAAAGAAATCGTGGTATAATAACGCATAATGGCTATTGTTGCGTTGTGGTAGAAATTCTTATTATGCGTCAATAATGCAGAGTAAAGGCAAGGCAAATAAATGTAATAGTAATTCCATTGTTAAATGTTATGTTAAAGGTAAACGATGTTATATTAACGTGTTGATGATTTATTATTAAAAGTGCGCGAAATCAGTAACGGTAATTTATATTTTAGCGATTTTGTTAAATTTTGTAATTCGCGAACTTTAAAAAACGGTTCGCGAATAGCGATTCGCGATCCCTTAATTCGAACCCTGAGTTTTGTTTCATTCTAAAAGTTAATGGGCTCAGGAAAAGTCCTTTAAATTGCTCAGCTAAATATGCAACCAAGTCAGTAGCTGATTTCGATCCAACAAGTGAATGACAGTTCGATGTGATAGTACTTATAGACACACAAAAAGCGCGTGCTTCAAACATTCGGTTAATAACATAAAGTGCAGTACCGGTACATCATCACCGTATTGTTATGGTCAACGCCGTATAGCATAATGCACAATGCAGTGATATTATACACACTGAACTATTCCTGAAATTGCTTAATTCAAAGCATGTTTTTTGATGTGATATGATATTCATGTTTATCCCCATAAATGGGAAACCAAGAGGGGTTAAATATAGCAATTTTTAGATTATCTGGCGCCAACTGTCAGGGTTACAATAGATATTGTAGTGTGTGATTTAGCATGATTCCTTCAATTTAGTAGAACCCTTTAATCAGCTGAGATTAGGCAATGTCCGTTAAGTGCCGTGCTAATGGACACTACCTACTAGCTAGCGACCAGTTTCGAATCTGCAACCCTTTGGTTAAAGGCAATGTACTTAGCCAAAGAGCTAACCAGTCAAACTAGTGTATGCACCATTATTAACTCTTTCACTCCCGGCCAAATGCATTAATTCAAACATGCTGTCCCGCAGTGTTTTTTACAATTTTTAGTCATTTTCAAATTAGCACAGTTTTTCTAAAGTTTATGCTATGATTTAATATTTAGTATGGTTGGAAAGATAATTTATCCCTCTTTTAAACAAGCTGCACATCTAAAATCTACCTCTAATAAAGAATATATTATGTAAACTTTAGTGAACACCACTTTTTATGCAAAGAAAATTCTGCTCGACTTTGAAAAATTTGAGGTGCACTGACAAACGAAATACTCACTTATTATTGGAATGCCCAAATGAGATGAAAATTGGAATGTAGATTGTCTAATAGTTTTTGTACTCAGGAAAATTCGAACTGTATTTCTATCTTCAGTAGTTTTTTTACTATTTGTAATTGAAATTTCCCTTTTTTCTGACTATATTATGAAAACTTGAACCAAAACGCATTGAAGTTTTTAGTTTTGTAGAACTAAAATAGTAAAAAGTATAAAAAAGAACAGTGAAGGAAGTGTAAAAAGGGCATACAAAACCAAACAAACGCAAATACTATATCCAATATTCTTCAAAGCAGGGCACACCGAACTAGCTAGTCTCGCCGCCTTTTTCCTTATCGTGCGCTCAGCAGGCCCAGCTGGATTCATGCTTTGGTGAACACGAAGCATAACCGCCTGCTGCGAAAACGTCACCAACGCTCTCCTTTTTATCTCAACGGCACGAAATTCACAGAGAATGTAAAGAAAGACTTGCTTGACAAAAAGAGCTTATCTGCAAGTTAACACGACTCCTATTGGCTGAGTTAGTCACATGTAAATTCGTGTAAAATCGATAGAAATAAGAGGCGAAGCCTTGAAAAAGAAAGGCTATCACTCCTCGCATTTTTAATATTTCTCCACGATAATCACAGAGAATAAAATATAGGGTTTCCTTGATCGAATGAGCCATAGCTGAGGTCTCTACCATTACGCATTGCGGAGAAATCGTTTTTTAGATTTGCACCCATTTATGTACAGTCGGGATGCCATGTTTTACCACCAACTCGCGATATATGGCGAGTTGGGAGGGAAAGAGTTAAAATATGGTGAACAAATCATGCACAGATAGACAAAATACTGTAGGTAAATTGAAGTAACACAAATTGTTGTATCTGGGTATAAGGTTACCTGACATTGAGACCGGTTGCCTTTTTACAGATCTCATTAAAGGAGTTGCACTGCTTGTCCGTGCCTTCTTCACACTGCTACCCTGCATTGAATCTCGGCCGCCAAGGCTCATTTTGTGAGATTGTCGATGCATTTTGTTAATCCTTTGGGGTGTCTATGGCTACAGAAGCCTATACTGACAAACCAAATGTACAATTAAAAATACCTGTACATAAAACAATTAAAAATACAAAGCCAGCATAAAAAACTGTTTGGACCAAAGAAATACTACCTGCTTGCATTTAAGTTCTTATGGTCAAGTATAACACCAAAGATAACACATATTGTAGTGGAAAGTTTAAAATCATACATCCATACACTATACACATACTGTAAACAAGATAAGCTTTCTATACTATTAAGAAGCAAAGAATGATTTTCCTAATAAAATATTAACGCTAGTGGAGCAGATTAAAAAATGTGGATTTTAATTTGAAAATATGATTATCATCATTTCTTTCCTAGTGTTTTTGTGCAATAACATGTCTGGCCGATTAGCCTGGCATTTTAAGTGCGTTGCCTTTCAATTGAAAGGTTGCAGGTGCAAAACTCGTCCCTAGCTAGTCGGTTGTGTCCTTGGGCAAGGCACTTTACGGACATTGCCTGAACCCAGCGGATTAATGGGTTCTACTAAATTGAAGGAACGTCTGGATCATACACAACACACTGCAATAGCTTTGGTAACCCGACGGTGGGCGTGAGGTGATCTAACGATTGCCTGTGTGTTAACCCCTTGGTTTTTCCATTCACGGGGATAAACATAAATATCCTATCATATTCCAATAACAAAGTTTTTCAGTCATTTTACATTGCTATGTAAAAAATCAATTGCACTATGTTTGCAAAAAGCAATTTACGTTTTTCAGTGAATACTGATTAGTCTGCTCAAAACCACAAAATATGCACTTCATGTTCTAAGCTTCACCAAGTCAACATCTTAGTTATTTTAGAAATAGATCTATGAAATATGTGCAGGGTTGTTTCCTTTTCCTTATCCTGCCAAAATTATTACTAAGGTTTATAGTAATCTTTTTTTACCACCTGGCTTTTATTGAAAAAAATAGATAACATTATAACATAATTAAGGGGAAAACTAAAAGGAAACGCGGAAAACTTCACACTAAAATAAAGATGAATGCATTAGAGTTAGTTTTAAAGTTCGATTGGAGTTAGTTCTGCGGTTGAGATAAGTGTTGTAAAAAATCTCTACATTATTTAAATCAGGGTTAGAATTAGTTTCCATAATTTTAGTCTTTTTAGTGTTGCCCTATAATGAAAATGAATTTGAGACAAAAAAAAACAGATTACACTTGTGGCAAATTGTCCAAAAGTAATTATAATTTTTATACCAATATTGTATTATTAATATGAAAATGACAAAAATATGTATTTTTAATACTATATTATTTGGTCAAACTGCCAATATTGCTGTATTTTAATTTGATAATATAATCTTGCTTAGTTTTGTTTATTAATCTTAAAATTTCCTATTCCGTATATTTGGCGGGAATGTCGTTAGTAGGTGCAATCTTCTCCGAAGACAATTATTAAAAAAAGGCAAGTTTTCTAGCTGGGTAATTTATTGTCTAGTTCAGGGGTCAGCAACCCTTTGCATTTAGAGAGCTACTTTACCCCATATTCCACAAAAAAATAACTTAAAATAAAGCAAAACTAATAATATTTTCGCAATAAAATAAAAACAACCATGTGTGAGATAAAGACGCGAGTGTTCTTCCTTTGGTTTTACTTATGTATGGCCTCATGGGTATTAAATCTATAAAGCGCTAGTAATAGTAGCAATGAAATTAATAATAGCCGCATTAGAAAGATTTGTATGCGGTTGCCGAGGCCAGAGCCACAGGTTTCCGACCCCTAGTCTAGTTACTAGTAGATGTGGACTAAGATAATTTACTTCGAGGGAACTTAATGTTCGTTGGGTCGACCCAGTACATTCTAATTGATGGTTTACATCTATGGTATGGGATTGTTGGTGTTATCCACATGTATGGGAAAACGTAGAAGCTTTATTATACCCACAATCTTTAAGTTGCTTCGTAAATAGCGCGTACCAAGGGGAGCATTCTCTCGCAAGTAAACGTGAAAACATTTTAATCGTAAACGACACGCCGCATGTTCCGGTAATCTGACGAAGAGCCGGAAGTATTAAGACAATTATATCTTTGATGTCTCTCCTGCTTTGTCACATCAGCTAATATATATCAATTTTGATCAGAATCCACCAACTTATTGCGTGATACTACCCGAAAGTTAGATAATCCGACGGTGGCTACATGTTAATCTCATGATTGCCTATGTAAGAATAATGCTTCGTTTTTTCATTCATCGGAGTCAATTTCAAAAGCAAAAAAAGCAGCAATTTTGTATTCATGCTTGCCCGTCGTCAAGGAAATGTAGATGAAGAATTAGCAAAGGTCATGCGTTTACAGTACACGTTTAAAACAATTACATCGGAGCATAGAACTTTTACCTAACACTATACAAGCATGCTATCAAGTACAAAAAAGCAAGACACAGCATAAAAAGCATGGAAGCAATGAAAAAGGAAAATACTAACATGTAGAATGTGTCAGTTTTAGGAGACAAACATAAGTAATAGGTAAGAACAATTTATCAATAAAAAAGAAATCAATTTCATTTAGTACTGCACTGTAATACTGTAAATATTATTAAACACTTTAATTAACCTACAAGTGCATTTTGTAATTTTTAATGTAAAATCAAACAATTAGATATGGACTGCATACCCAATACAGCAGAGACAAATTATATTAGGCAGCCGTTCATATAATCTGTAATCTAACTATCATTGGAAGAAGTTGAGAGATGTTAACCATCGTTCATGGGATCATTATCACCTTTTGCCTCTCCCATACGAAAGTTCTGGGATAGGAAGAACAAGATTCAGGGAGCTGTCTTTTAACTCAGATGCGGTGGTGACTTTGCGGTAGCCGAAGTATTCCATCATGCGGGAACACACAGACTGGACGCTCCGGACCATATCCATCTCAATTTCGTTTCTCCACTTTGTAGCTTGTTGCGTGATATTCCGTTTCGTGCTGTAAAAGTGACCTTCGGACGACCTTGTGTTCTCCTGCAGCCAGTCGAGGACATCAGGATGATGCAGATCTATGGGCTTCCCCGTAACATCCCGATTTACGAACTCAGTGGTTTGTTTGAAAAAGTTGATTGGATTCATAACAATGTCATCATACCTATGACAACAAATGTGTGCGATGATGGTATAAATCTAGAAAACGCCATTAAAAAGACCTTGTCACAGCATAAAAGCTCTTTTTTATTGTTTTACAAAGATTGGTCTTTTAGGTCAACCGTTTTACAAAGTTTGAAGTTTTAATATAAAAAGCTCTTGTTTTTTTATAGTTTTGTCACAGTACAAAAATTAACATTTATTTTATTTTTAGTCTAATTGCTGCAGTCAATATAAATTATATTATGTACAGGTATTGCCATCAACGGCGGTATCAACTTGGAGTAGGCAAAGTCTTGAACATTAAAAAAAAATACATAATTGAATGTAAAAAGAAATTAGATTAAAGATTAAATGTCATTGTTGAAAGGATTTTATAAGTAATTAGATAATATGTGCCAAAGACAGAAACAAATTTGATTTAACAGGGTTAAGTAAATAGACTTAGTGACTTACTGGGGCATATAGTCCCAAGTGACCTGTTTGATCTACCAATGCTATATTAAATAAAATCTGCAGTCTTTGTCAATAATTGGTTAATAGGATTATGAACTACAATAGACTACATTTACAACCCTGAGGTTTGTTCTATTACAACACATCATCGTAAGGTAACGCACATCTTCTGACATGCATATTGTTGAAATCACACAGTATATCTATGATTTTTATGACAAAATAATAAAACATAAAAGCAGTAAGAAATTGAATGACAGCAAAAACAGCTTACCTCACAACCATGTAGTTTCCATGCAACCAGTTGTTAACTGGGTCTAGTTTACGATTTTTGAATGTTTCTAAATTGGTAACATCAAAATCACAGTTAATCTTCATTTCTCTTGTGATATTTCCAAGACCATAATGCATTCGCAGGCGAGATAAAGCAGTGGCACGTGGATCTCGAACCAAATGTATAATTTTAAAGTTCTCGCCGATACTGGATCTGACCCTGCATACAATGATGTTGGTTAAGGAATGAATAAATCAACCATACTGTACCAGCATGTATAAGTATATATAGTATTATAAAAATTATGTATGTGAATATTATATTGGAGTGGTGAAATTAACAACCATGAATGCAGAAGAAATTCTAACTGGATTTAGCTTGTTTTTAAGCTGAATTTCATGAACTTTTTTATATAGTTACACATGCCAAAGGATGATACAAACATGAAATATAATTGAACCAGGAAACCAATGTTTCTACTATACAAAGCGTAGTCTGTCGACTTAGTATTAAAGACTGAATAAATGCAGAAAGGAATGTGAGTTGTCTGACGCTTTTCGTGTGTGACGTTAATCTACAAAGCATACCATTACATATAGAAAAACAAGAACCAAAAATGCACAAAAATATTACAATGGTAAGTCCTGTGTATTTCGGTAAAATTAAACAAAGTTTGTCGTTATTAACACTTTATTGACAGTGTTTACTGCGAGTGTTGTTGGATAATAACTGAGGATAATATGGATTAGTTTACCGGTATCAATTTAAATATATGTAAATATCATATACCAAAGTTATAAATATATATATATATATAAATATTATGTGGAAAATTTAGAAAATTAGAAATTTCCCTAGTCTAAAAAAAGGCAAAATAAAATATTACTTTTTATATTGAAAGCGTGTACGCATGTACATCAATTTCACACACTAAAAAACACTTTGGCATTCTTTTAGTCTCGACTTTGAACTACTTAAAACTTTATGTAATATGATATGAAATTACAAATTACCTTGATAAATGATCCAAATGGCACGTTCTGACAGTTTTTATAACTCTCAAATTAGCAGCATTGCATTTCTCTTCAATTTGTTTGGAAGTTGGAAACATGCGGCACTTTGAACAAGAATCAACTTGAGGGCACAAATCTTCACCGCATAATGCTTTTGTGCTTGATCTGTGGACAAATGCAAAGATTCGAATGGAACTAAACAAATTTGGGCCAAAAAAATTTTAGTACCAGTACTGGTAATGCATAAGCAAATATAAATTTATATTTATTAAACAACTATAATAAATTTAGGTTTTGTTTTAAACTAAGCAAATTTTAAACTGTCTATATATTCTGCACAAGTATTAAGGGCTAAGGCACAGACAGCTGTGGCATAGGTCTAAATATCTTATGCCTTGCAGACAATATTTCAAAATATTTGGATTAAGATTAGTGCGTAACCAGTACTGGTATTTAAAACATTTTGGGTTATTACTTTGGGGTTTAATCTAATGGTGTTTGCTCCAGGGTT
This sequence comes from Ciona savignyi, assembly GCA_000149265.1. NCBI lineage: Eukaryota > Metazoa > Chordata > Ascidiacea > Phlebobranchia > Cionidae > Ciona > Ciona savignyi. The sequence goes on along the minus strand of CH000799.1, from coordinate 182,379 downwards.
TTAGGGCTCGGAAATTAATTTATATGGCTTAACAACGGTATTTAGATTGTATTGTGGCTGTCGGTGCAGTTCAAATATTAAAAGTAAAATGTTAAAACAGTGACCTGTGTTTTCAAGGCTTTTAGCAATATATATGTAAATATGTGGAGAGTTTTATGCTTTTAGAAAGAAGAGTTAACAACATACTTATAGTGTTGAACAGACATTACCATATAATATCGTGGGATTTATATGCAACAGCAGAAATGATGACCTATTATTTAATCATTAATTGAAAGTGTTAAATCACTAAATTGGGCATTCAGTATATATACTAAGAACTAGCAGTTTAATACCTAAAAAGCATGCACACAACTACACCACTGTACATGTATTCCATAGAATACCTGAAGCATAAAGATGATTCTTTGCATTTCTTCAGGTTACTTATTCGTCTTTTGAGATGAGAAGTGTCTGAAGTCGATTTTGTCAACAAAAAGTTTGCTTCCTTTAAACTTGTCACAATTATTTCAACTATTTTGTCCACCTTGCAGGTCAGCGCTCCAATCAAGGTCGAAATCTTATTCTCGAGATTCATTCCACATCTGAAGTATTTAGAAATAAATTAAACAATGTTCAATGATACTGCTTTTTTATGA
>CH000799.1:166420-181641 GCA_000149265.1 Ciona savignyi | reverse complement strand
TGCTATCAGCATATAAATTTATACACAACACTTAGGATAGTTAAAAGGACCACACAGATTTATACATATTGTTATGTTATGTATGATTAAAATGGCACAACGACAACATATATAATACTGTATATTGCAATAAATACATACTTGTCCTGCAATGGAAACAATGGCTCGAAGAAATAAAAGACATCGGGATGCTGATTAAATAGCTGGCCGGTAAATGAAGAACCAGTTCTCATTGAAGACATGATGATTAAACCCCTGGATGTCACTTGTTCGGCTGGCTGAGTTACATTTCTTGAGGCCAAAAAAATTGGCTCTTTATTCATTGAAAAAGTTTTATTGTATACAACTTCCTCCAAGTTCACCGTTTCATCCAGGACATAGTCTTCAACAGCTGGTGCCCTGAAATTCAGTTTCACTGGGGCGATTTTCTTAAAGTCTCTTTGCGAATGCTGTTCCATGTTTTGTCCATGGATGCTTAAAAACCACAAAGTTCCACAAATAATAGATAAAGTAAATATTTTAAGAATTCTCGATTTTGGAAATCTTCTCATTTTGTATTTGTGGTGTCAGTGAACTACACAAATTTCATTTCAACATTTATACTTGATTGTGCATGACACTAAAGGTTAGACCTATGTAGTTGTGTTGCAGTAAAATCTACCAAATATGGCAAGAATCTGCAGTACATCTACAGGCCTATAATCTGAATGTGGTATGGGTACCTGTTTAAAAATATTATTTTCAGATTATATAACACTGTTAGTATTTTTATATGCAAAAAAACAATCTATAGATCTCATATGAGACGTTTCAGTAATAACTGAGTGGGTATTAAAATATACACAAAAACAAGCCAGAGGCTAAGACAGGGTATGATTATGATACATAGGTGTGATTATAAGATTATATTGTCTCTGTGGCGCATTACTACACTATTCGAAAGAATACCACATGTACACTGTCGGGTGGTATTGCAATGTAGTATATTTATAACGGATTTTCTGTCTACTGAACTTGATCAACAAGTTTCCTGACCAAGAACACACAAAACAATAAGCAAGTGGATTGACCAATTAATGAAAACTACATTTTCTATGATATCCAAATGGTTATCTCATACATAACACAACAGTGTGGATATGGTCTGGGATGGCAATTTTTGGGGTAAAAATACCCCATTACCATTAGTGTCCATATAACATATTGAGTTAATAAAAGTGGCAGTCATATTTTCTTGTCAAACCCTTTTAGTGAACATATATATTATAGTTAGTAGGTTCACATCCTTTCCAACTCCCTCGTCTGTTCATGTCGCACAAGAACTCTTATGGTATTTGCAAAATGCAATATAACAACAACCAAATAAACTGAAACAATGAACTAAAATGCCGACGAAATGACAACACATGTTGGAATCCTTTTTTCACTCTCTCTACTCTCACTTAGTTTAAATTTTTATTCTTTTTTGTTTTCACCTCCGTCTCTTCCCTTCTCTCTCTCCCTCTCTCCCTCTCTCTCTCTCTCTCTCCGCTATCATGTTTTTGCTTATAGGTATCATTCATTTATTTTTAAACCCATTACCATTACGAATATACAACCAATGTGGATTTTATACATTATGCTGGTATTAGCATAACTATTTAATTAACATGCTTCTAAACCATGTTATCTTTGATTTCTAATTCATGTTGTTAAATTGACTCTTGCGATGTAAGAATAAGCAATGGTCAATAAAACCTAAGCATATTTATTTAAGTGCTTTTAGAAATTTTGCCTTTAAAAGGGAATTAATGTAACTTTTAAAGACTGAAGTATTCCAGACTTCCATTCATATTAACGTCAATCTAATTCGTTTGTTTCGTAATGGAAAACCGGCGTTCATGATTCATGATAAAATGTAATTTCTTGGCAGGATTGACGTATTATTTCTTTCCAAGAAGGCGAGCAAAATTCACGGTGAAAAAAATAAACACGTTAAACAGTTTTTTAATACAATGCGGTCACACGGTCATCAATAGGGTATATGTTACAAAATAATGAATTTATTCTCTTACACATGGCTCATGATATAGAGTTCCCACATTCAAAAACCGAGAAGTCACATATTTTGGGGGTTTTATGATTTCATGTTATTTAAAAAAACAGCAACGAATTACCACAGTTTTATGCTTTGTTAGTTCAGCATCATATACATCAATATAGAAGCACAGTTTTAATTAAATTGGCACTAAACAAGTTTCATGTACCATTAGCAATAATAATGTACAATAACACGCTTTAAACTCTGCTAGCTTTCATACCAGCCCGTGAAGATAGCTTGCTTCTAACAGAAGAGTCATTTCGGTCAGTGGTTTTACAGCACGGGAACACACGTTCTCTCCAATCAGCAAACGAAAAGATGAGTGTGAACAGATTTACAAGCATGTTAGTGCTGTAAATAACGTGGCGAACGTAACCCAGCGTTTCCTTGTTCGCCATGGCATAACAGGCATTCGCAATATCGGAAAGTATACATACAAGTGCCACCACAGCCGATCTCCGAATAAGCGGTAGGAAAGACGTTCCTTCCATGCCCCTGTCTAACATCTTTTTACGATGTAGGTTTAGTGGGTAAATTAGCGAGAAGAGCATGAGAACTTGAAACATGAAAGTGGTGGCGACCAAAATAGCCCACTTAAGTTTTGTACCGCCTTTCTTCTGTATTTTTAGACAGCCTTCTGGTATGGTATCATAAAGTGGTCCAGATAGGAACACTGCGACGTTTACTGCAACCATCAACACAAGCAAGAACACTGTAGAGTTGTTTAGTATTCGAGCCAACTTGCTGGTGGTGTTTCGCAATAAAGGATTCTGGTAAAAGACCGAGTATACCCGAAACCATAGAGTAAAATAAACGCAAAACAATCCAATTGCGGTGGAAATGATCTTGACGATGTGATAGTAATAGCAGTAAGGATTAACTTGTTGCCAGAAAAGTGGAACTTCCACTACAATGTATGCCAGGACCGACACAGCTGTGGCTACGATCATGGTGTTTATTGTACCTCCTTCCGCCTTGTTTCGTGTTTTTTGACCTGTATAAAATATAAATCAGGCACTTAACGAAAGTATAGAGGTTTTATCGAGTGATTTGATTACACATCAAACTTAAGATGTATATATATATATAATTATATATATATATATATAGGCATAATAAATGCTAACAAAGGAAAAACTAACTTAATCTAATACTAGTATAATCAGACTATCAGTTATGATCAAATTAATTACCTTTTGAGCACGTGTAAAGTTTTTTTCTCGTCGCATAATGTAGAAGTGCAAAGATGACATAAATCAGAATACACGAAAAGAAAAAGCTAAACGACACGGAAAACAGTTGTTTTATTCTGACTTCTGTATCGTCGAAATCGGTCTCATTTGCATACGATGTAGCTGCTGTTACATTGCTGGCTGTCCAAGTACTGCTACCAGGGGTGGACGAAGCAAACTGTGTACTCATCTTTAAATAACCTCCGTGTACAGACACCACTTGTAAATTGTATTACGAAATCGCACCAGAAGCTTTTATAAGGATGCACCGAAGCGGAAGTAAGACATGACTCAGTTTTACAATCACTTGGGAATTTTCACAAAACTTCCGAGGTTGTAAGGCACATCGTGAGATAGAAAATCAAAATTGTGGCATTCCATTTCCCGTTCCAGTTTTCGCTTTAATTTCAAACATGACTTAAAGGTCTCAAATTTGTTTTCTTTTCCAAAGTGGCACTGTATTATTGAATGGAACGTATTCTGTGTGCCCAAGAGTTGGTATTGTTGGCATAGTCAGCTCAGTGAAGTATTTATTCAATCTGTTAAATATACTTTATTTCCAACCACATTTAATACTAAGAGCCAACTGACAGTGGGTTTATAAAAGCAGCGCTGGGTTATGCTATGAGGTTACAAGTTTGCTGTGGTTATGTTTATAAGAACGAGTGCTTATATGAGGTAGTTTTTTGCAGCTTCAAAGGGAAGTGATTAATGCTGACTAATCAATAAACGTAGAATGTTCGAAACTAGAATACCGTAATTTATGTGCGCGACTGCACGGCTACACGATCACGTCAAACTCGTATACGTGTGTAGTTTCGCTTGTATATTCCATTTCTACTACAATGATTAGGTTCCTTTTACCTAAGCTAACACAATTTGGACCGAGGTGACGTAAAATTTTCTAGGACCGAACTCGATTACAGAAAATTTTCTCTTTGAGTAATTCAGATCTAAAGCATTACTTTGTTAGTTAAAGAGAAACAGGTGGTGGATGATAATCCGTAATTGTTGGAAGATTGCCCAAAGTACGATTTGCTAGTTTATCACATTTAAAGCTTATCTAAGAAGATAAAGCTTTTTGTAACCAAATACAACTTCAAGCTGTTACCTTATTAGAGTATACCGTCAATGATAATCGGTTATATCACTGTTGACTTGGTATATATACGCTGCAACGATCCCGGTGTAATTCACAACCTACAATTATTTGTAATTGAGTAAGTAATATTGGAAACTGATTCCACAAAGGCAATGAATGTGAGCGTCGGATGCCCGAATTAAAAGAAACTTGTATTGTATATACGTTCCTCGAAACAATAGATCGGTAGATTATGTACCACATTTTCCATTGTGTGCTCGGGATTTAACTCAAATTTTCGAAGCAGTGTTTCCAATTTAATTTTTAAAATGCAGATTCAAGTGGAGATTTACTGTCTATAAAACGCAACAAGCGATATTTATCTAAGTAGGTGTTTCATTTTGAGGACAAATTTTCTTTGTAGGCAACACCGGATCAAGTTACAGTAGCAACAAGTTGGACTTTAAATTTCCTCAGCGGCGATGTCTTCCATTCTGGCCTCCACTGAACCCGCGACCGTAAGTTGCTGTGGCTTAAAAGTTATGAGTTCTATTCATGTGCCATGTGATTAATATTTCGACAAATATAGGAAAGATCTACGAGAAAGATTAATTTATCCACAAATGTTGCTATACAACCTGAGTGCCCATTTGACGTATTAGTTATACTGAGTTGGGTACATAGACGACATTATATTTTGATGTATTTTGTAGCTGATTAGGAAAATTTACTGTAGTCCCGAACTCGAAGTAAGTTGTTATATATATTGCATTCAGGGCGAAATGGGCTCTTCTAAAAGTAAATCTAACAAGAACAAGAAAAATAAAGCCGAAGAAGCAGCAAAGAAAGAAGAATTGGCAACTGCTAAACGAATTGCCGAACTTGGTAGATACATTATTTGTAGATATTAATTACAATAAATACAATTCATGCACTGTATTTTTCTTAGTGGTTAAATAACCAACAACTCGCAACTGTCCTAGTGTGGATTTGGTAAATGGGGTAATTGTCAAGGCGGTAACTATTCGATCTAAGGTAATTGAGGTTAATTCCAATTGTGCAAAAATCCATATACTTAATACACCATTTTATTTTATTCTTTGAATGTTGCTATGGCCGGGATTTTAAAATTGATACATAGTGCAAGCCATTGCGCTGGCGAATTCACATTTTCCACTGTAATAGACTTGTTAAAGGACCCTTATGTTTCTTTTTACGTCCTTATAAACTAAATATTTTTTTTTGAATAAAACATCAATAAGCACATGTGTCTTAGTAATCATATAGTGATGTCACCCTTACATATTCCTCCACGCAGCTGATGATAACAAACAACCAGAGGCTGAGGACATTGAAGAACAAATTGAGAACGGCGGAAGCTCGGAAGTCGGCGAATCGAAGACAAAAAAGAAGAAAGCAACGAAGAAGAAGAAGAATGCGGATCGACAACGTGAAATTGTCTTCTCCAACCGAACAATCAGTAACCTGTCAAGAGCTCTAAGTTCCGATGAGTGGCTAAAATTAGCTTATGCTCTGGGCTTTTTACCTCAGGTATCATTCACTATATATTATATTGGTGTGTATATAGATCTATAAGTTAGTGGAGTCCAGGCGAATAGCTTGATTGGTTAGTCGTCATGTTTCACTCTTAGGGTTGTGATATCGACACTGGTCGCGTGCTAATCGGTTGCTAATTGGTCAAAAAACGTATCGGACATCGCCTGTACCCGCAATGGATTATTGAGTCTACTAAAATTGAAGGTACGGCCCGATCATATACAACACAGTGCACTAGTTCCAATAACCGGACAGTGTAGATAACCATAAAATTGTGCCTGATAATTCCGCGTGTTTTCCCATTTACTCGGTAAGGTCATGAATATCCTATCATGTATAGTTTGTATCATTCGATGTCAATGGTTGATTGTTTATTAATTTGTAAAACCCCATTATAAACAAACTCATGTAATTGTCCCGGCCTCGAAGTTTGTATAAATTTCGGTGCTAGGTCAGGAGGTTGCTTAACACGACCTATCTTTCCCCACTTTTGGCCTCTATCCTGATCAATTGCCCCTCGAGAAGGTATTTAGGGAAAGTTAATAAAATATTAATACACAGCAGTGTTTCGGTGACGACGGCTGTGTTTTTCCTTTCCGAGCTATAAAACCTATTTTAGTGTATTCTACTCTTTTCAAATTACCAAGATGTTAAAAATATAATCTTAATTGTAAGTTAAAAGATTGAATTCATGAAAAGATATCATCGCCGTGAATACTACTATATATATATTTGAGTGGACATGGGATTACACGAACGTACTCAGGTAAAGGTGATTTTCAAAATGCCAATTTTTTTTATAGGGAATCGCCCATTTCACTGGCCGAGCCAGCTCTGCGCAGAACACATACAGTCAATGCACACTCATGCTGAAAACATGGCGAGGGCTGACTTCCCATGATGAAATTCTTCCTCGGCTCTGTGATGCCCTTCAACGGATACGGCGACATGACTTATCACTGAAGGTTGGCCTTGAGTTGGCTATAAAAGGTAAATGTTACAAGTGAGACATTGTCTGTTGCTTTGCATCGGCAGACGGAAATTTTTTAGACGCGTCATGGTTGTTAGTTTGTCATTTTCAGAGACTGGTATGGTTATAATTGTCAAGTTTCTATAAACCAAAAAAGGATGACGTTAAAGCTAAATTACATATCACAATATCTTATTAAAATTGATTAATGGATTTTTGATTTAGCAGCAATAAAATAATACATTATATGTCTGCTTGTCAAGTATATATCGAATAATCACAAAAACACTGATCAATGTACTAACTTTTTACGATGATGCTGTTCAACTTATAATACCCACCACAGCCTCCCCTGCAAAAACACACCAAAAAGATCCGACACTTCTTCCTGAACTGCTAAAGCTAATCTCGGAAAACAGCGACGTTATAGCGCCACCTTACGAGGCCAGCAGAATGACGTTGACAGATTCGAAAGTCAGTTTTTTGGCGCGGCAGATTCTCGCCAAAGAGGAATGGAAACGCCTAGCCTACGCACTTGGTTTCTTACCTGATGAGGTACCGTCTCTATTTCTTGTCAACCTTATTGTAAATATATACATTTTACCGCTCTAGTATTGCTTGTTTGATGCAAATGAACGCTCTTATAATATTTTGACAGTGCAGAAACTTTGACACGTTATTTATAAGATCAACTCGCGTAAACGTAGGTTTATTTTATGATATACTTATATTAAATATTTAGATATGGCAAATACGTGAATTATTATCCCCTTTCAGGTGGTTTATGAAAATTTTTTATCAAACCTAATTTAAAAAAATATGTTATCAAACCTAATTTTCAATAGTACTAGTAGAACCAATCTACATAAAACCATCAATATTTATTGTCTTTGTTGTTACAGGCTTCACAGATAATTGCATCAGCCAGCAGCTCTCAGAATCTTTACGCTCAAGCGCACATGATGCTGGTCAGATGGCGCGACAGGACAGTCCCTGAGAAGATCACCGGCGACTTGAAAGCTGCATTTATTCGGATCAGAAGACACGACCTGGTCTTCCTACTTGACCTTGGAGCAATCACCGCGCCATCCGACAAGGATCAAGAATCTTTTGAGGAACGAATAAAGAAATTAAAAGAGCAAGCAAGCAGGGAGCCGGATAGCAGTCTAGGAGCACTCATTGTCGCCAAATTCAAAGAACTACAGTTTTAAATAAATAGTTTCGATCTGTAATTATTTTTTTCTTAAACATTTTGTGTGGCTCAACAACCTTGTTTAATGTGTTAAGTCGACAATTACTTTCACTGTGCGACATTGTGCTATATATACAGACGTTATTATGTATATAGTCGCAAGAGTACTCGTTTTATTCGGCGCTTTACAGTTTCTTGGTAATAAATTGATATAAAAAAATGAACTACTAAATGCTTTGTGAACAAAAGTATACTACTGGTAGCTTATATCTAATTAGACCTGAATACAGTTTTTAGTACAATTAGTCGTTTGCTCAGACCAACAATTGAAGGTGACTATGCTTAATGCAAGTGTAAATGCTATACATAAGTACTTGATGTTCGTATACTGAAATCTCGCACTAATTCGATGGTTTTCGCACCTTCTAGTTGCAAATACTAGCATAGGGAATTGAAACCTAACTTACAATGTTAGAAATCGTATCGCAGTGTACAGATTCTTTTACATTTTTTTATATTCACCGAGCTAAGTTTCGAACCCGTTATGGGCTACTGATTAAGACCGTTTTTAGCACATATTTTGGTATTTGGGCGTTAACTAATATCACACGACCATACAGCGTACATATTGTTAATAGGTCGAGCACAAATGAAGCTAAGCCATAGCGCCAATGAGAGAGCAACTCCATGACAGCGCAATGCTAGACCGGCATGAAATAACCCTCCGACACGCACTTGACATGTAAAATAAACGAATTTTCAGAAAACAATTACACCAGTGTACCAATACTATTTATTTTATTATAAAATATTAACCGTTTTAGTCTTTCCACTTTGCACGTGCCCTAAGATATCATGACCAAACTATTTTAATGCCACTAACTACATTTTTCTTTATTTCAATTATAACATTGCGAGTTCTTACCATCCTGCGTTTAACCTATATTTATCTTTATACCAGTACATTAAATACGTAATATCCCCTTCCCAAACTTTCCAAGTACCTACAGAACGAACTGGCGTATTCCACGGCTAAGTTGTTTACGTTTTTTGTCTGACACCCGTATTATAATATTCGCCATATTGTGCCACGCACACTTTAACGAATCGACGTTCCTTGGCTGTAACTGTCTATTAGTGGTTGTGTTAAGCAATGCTCAGTGCATTCGTGACCTTTTCCGCTTTATTATAACATTTCCAGACTTAGCTTTTACTACTTTATACTTAGGATTCCAAATTGCAGTATATTACACTACTATATAAAACTTGTTAAATAATTATTAATGGGCCGCTATTATATCTTACAAATTTTGTTCCACCTCTTTAGTTCGCATCTAGCTTTGAATCGAACGAACAATGATTGATATACTTTCCGAACTTCTTTTATGTTGCGTCTGGGGCATAGGAAACATAATTAGAACTGCGCCATAGTTCAGTATTATTCAAACAAAACAAAATTTCGGATAACCCTGCGTCCCTTCATTGTAGGTACGTTGTTCTAACGCCCTGTCTCCATAGCTGCGAATAACTGAAGTTCGAAAAGCACAAAGCGACGGGTCCACCTGTCTATGGATGTTTCGACGCTGCGAAAAAGCAAGACCCTATCAAAATAAGAGGAAGCGTTGCCTCTACAATACCGGGCCATTCCCATAATGTTTATACTGCCATTGGGGCGCAAATGCGAAGCTTTTCAAGTTCGTAATACGGAACGAACCAATAGAAGTAAATGTTATTCGCAACGATGTAACAAAACCAGACAATCGTGTTAATATTGCAATATTTCTTGTTTCTTGAAACACACCTAGTTTTTCTTCCAAGTCTTGTAAAAATACTTCGAAAATGGTTCACGTTGTATTGCATGTAGCTAAAACTGCAACTTTTTTCATGAAACAATAAATTGGAAATGAATAATTTTTAACGAGCTAAATACTTTATTTATAAAAGTCACAATATTGGACTTTTAATTGTTGTAGATAGTTAAAATGTATACTACCATTTAAAAAACGATTTAAGCTAGGATGTCTCGTTAGCGTTTGTTTATTTCAAGGCTGAATCTAACTTCACCAATGCAAATGTAAATTTATTTCGTCCTAACAAATTAAAAAAATGACTAAAAAGATATGAACTGCAAGTTATTTCGGAAAGTAAGTATTACGTTTAACCTCAACATTTTCTTGGATCATCTAACGGCTGGAAAACTATGCTACGTGGTACAAAATTAAATTCGCATTCGTCAATCACGTATTTCTAGGGAACCAATGATGTGACGAATGTTGCGTGACACAGGGTGTATGGGGATTGGCCCAGGGTTTATTAGAGGCGGGTTTCACGCGCATTCTAGCGAAAAGAAGTATCGAATCGGTGTTTGATTTTGTAGAGAATTTAATTGAATCATGTTCCGTTGGCGGAACACTATTGCCGCCCCGTACACACTCCATTAGACCATAAATACACACAGTTAATAACAACCTTATACACATATACATAGTTGGAAGTCATTTAAAAAAAGAAAACCGCAAAAAAAACAGGCCAAAAAAGAACTTTAGAAGTAAAAACATCACATGTTACGTGATTGTGGTAGTTTCCCGTGAGTACTAACCAGTAATGTAGTTTACATCTTGACGTCATAATTTTTGTGACATTTTTAAACAAAATATTACTTCAATCGGTATTGATCTGTAGGTTATTATCCACGTGTAAGGTAATAGGTTATAAATAAACATTCACTTGCTATGACCAAGTATTAGCAGGAAACGCAAAATATCCGTGTTTATTATGGGAAATTTTGAGATATAGTTTAATATCTTTGCACAATCTTATTTAAATCTGGTTGAATTGATTGCTTACTTCGACACCTCTCATTGGACAGTGTAATGTTGCCCATAAAATTTGTTAAATTGTAGCGTCCTATTTCGCTTGTTATGTTAGAAAGTTTCACCGGCAAAACATACGCTGAAAAAGTATTACAAAGCATGACGAGGGACATACAGGACGCAGAAACAAAAAACCGGAAAGCACGCTTTCGCCCGGTCCACGGAACAGCTACTACAGCTTAATCAATGTAACAAACGTCGTGACAGCTAGCCGGTCACAAATGCCCCTCTTGGAGGGGGAGGGGGAAATGAAGCGCGACCCCGGCACCCAAACACGCACGAACATAAGTGGACCCTTTGACAAGGATTACAACGTCACACACACTCTAAAGATCTATGATTTACGACAACGGATAAAAAATCGGAAAGTAATTTTTTTACCATATCATAGATTAAACTGACGCGGAAGCTTGTTTGTCAACAAACCTCATTATATACCTTATTTAAAGTTCCGGAATTGTGCTAAAACTTTCAAAATTCTGTCAAGAAAATAAAAATAAACTGATGAGCTCAAATTTCAAATTAGATATTCCCTCATGTGACTTAATAATAGTTTTCGATCTAAACTTAAAAGTTATACAGATAAAACGACGTACTTTCTAGTTAACATATTTCTGTTTGCGTCAAGCGGAGACTTACTGGAATTTGCTTCATTCTGTCTCCTATTTCCGCTCACATGGCGTTCAGAGGATTCGTCGATGAAGTTCGAAGCGTCTGGGAGCTCGCCACGGCTCACTGACTTTCTATGCTTGATTAATTACAATGCCGGGCGACATGGATCATGCAGCTGGGTTACGTGATGTTATTTTCGAATACATTATGTCGTACTACGTGTGTTGACACGACAACATGCTTCGAGCTTTTTTAAAACTTAATCCCAAACTACACTCTTATCTTCCTCCTTTCTCCTGCACCATGTCGTTGTAAGGAGCATGTACAATGGAAATTAGTGCGAAATTATATTTTGCAGTGCATCTTCGTCATAAGTACAGTTCGATTCGTTTAACAGCTAAGCGATTAAATCGATAAAATATCGAAAGAATCGCCTTAAAGCAACCGCCTACCAATGTATTATTGTTTATGGTGACACGGCGCTGCATACAAATTAGAATGCAGTTATGACTAAATTACTTTTAGATTATATTTGAGTACGAACTGAAAATGTTATTTTAGGTTATATGCTTGATTTCGAAAAATCATTAGAGCAATTACCAATCGGTTTTGGCGACGGAAATGTATTCTTTAATATAGGTGACAAGGAATAATGGGGTGAATAAAAACTAGAACAATGTTTTCTTGGTATACAACACACTCGAATACCTTCACTTACCTGACTGGGGTTCCCTACCTTGTGCAAAATTCTGCCTTGACAGCAGGTGCGTTTAGCAAGACAATTATTTTTAATGTATCGTAGCTTTGGAGTTGGTTGATGACAAACCGTACTTTAGCCAGGAGCACCAAGCATGCTTATTCTATGTTTGCTTACAATACCGGGCTAACTATCGAATTAGTGATGAGCTTGTCACTATTCCTGTTTTGGTATGCTGTATTCGTAGGATCAAATCGACTTTAAAAGTTTGAGATAAGAAGACTGGTTAATAGCTGCAATAACTACGTCTTTATTATAACAACGCATTTTCATTGCAACATAGTTTTAGATATATTGGTCCCAACATTTAAGCAGTTTTACACAAGCTAGCCGTTATGTCACCATTATGTCATAATATAATACAAGCATCAGCATAAATTTGTATTGGAGCGACCAAATCAACAGTTCAGCAGTTGCAGGGTGGTGTAATCGTACATTCGACGTGTGCAACCGCATGGTCTGCACAAAGCATCACGGTGATTCGGACACAGCACCATACATAGATCCAAACATATATCTTCGAAATAAGGATCAGTGGGCGTCGGTGCGGGGGCCGGGCAGTCTAAATATAAGATAGATGGGATAGGCGATTGTGTGGCAGAAGGTGTAGCGTATTTGAATTGGGACAGCATAGGATATTCATGCTTTATACTCGTGAATGACAATCGTCAGATTATCGTGGGCCCACCGGGTTACTAGAGCTAGTTTTGTGTGTTGTAATAGAGTCATTCCTAAGGTATAGTCGTATAGCTATGGACCAGTTCCGAAACCCCAATCCATTGGATGAAAGGGGAGACGAACTAACCCAAGCTTTTTGGTCAAACGAATACTTGTACCTGTTCTGCAATCGGCCAAATGTAGGTTAGATTGAAACGTGCCGTTAAATAGTCTGTGTCTCCTTAGGAAAGGCACTTAATGGTCGTTGCCTAAACCCAGAGGGTTAATGGGCCAATCAAAAAATTAGCAACGCGTTCATTGTATATTTAACACTAAGTAATAGCTTTGATAACCATGTGTTCGGAACTAGGCCAGCTAAAAACGATTAGTGAAAAGTTGGATAAGTGTAGGTGATCGTGATCGAATAAAGGAAGGCCAACGGGGTCATTATAAGACGTGAAATCGTCAGATTACTTCATGCCCGGAGTTAGTGTTATTGACCAATTAATCCATTAAATATAAGGGTGAAAATATAGCTGACTAACTGGCAACCGGTTGAAAATCATAAATTAAACACACACAAATTCTGGTAAAAGAATCTGCAACAACTATTTATAACATACCATTTGGTAAGCACTGGTAACGAGTTTTTTCAACTCCATTTACAAAGAACTTAAAGTTGCAACCGCCGCAGTAGTTATTTTGACACACTGCATCAGGAAATGCGGGGCAGCGCGCACGTTCGCATGGAATTTCAGAACACGAGGCTTGGGGTTGAAGGGGGGAACATTGCACTGAAAAACGGTTGCATTTAAACAGAAAAAAATACAATAAAATAATTTTAAAGTGCTGGTTAGGATAGGATAGGATGGGATATTCATCTTTATCCCCGGGAATGGGAAAACCAAGGGGGTTAACACACGGGCAATCGCCAGATCACCTCGCGCCCATCGTCGGGTTACCGGAACTATTGCAGTGTGCTGTATATGCTAGACACGTTCCTTCAATTTGGTAGAACCCATTAATCCGCTGGGTTCAGGCAAAGTCCGTAAAGTGCCCTGCCCAAGGACACAACCTACTAGCTAACGACCAGTTTCGCACCTGCAACCTTTCAATTAAAAGGCGACGCACTTAACCGTTAGACCAACGGGCCGGACACGTATAATCTGGTTGAAAATAATTTTGTCACGTATAACTTTGGATGTGAAAAACTGCTTCAACAGATTTAAACTTTTTTTAAAACGTATGCTGAAGATATTACAGAGTGTATGGGTTATATGGTTAATACATAGTATTAATTTATCAATAATCTATAAGCGTTTTCTGAGTTAAAGGTATAAGTCCTAAGCCTAATAAGACATTTAACTAAGCAAGTCGAATGGTTTAAACATAAAACCCCAGGACACTTTATGTTTTGTCCCTGTGAGTGAGATACGCAGAAGCGCTATCATGCAATCGTAAGATTACCTTATGCCTCCAGTCAGTCTACCAAAGCAATTGCAGTATGCACAATATACGAGTTAAACGTTTATACTGTTTTAGTTTAAAGCTTTATTCTACTAGGTTCAGTTGACGTTTGCTAAGTCCTAATTGTTTAAAAGCTAGTGGCTGGTTCGAAAACAATGTTTTGGCTGACGGGCTACAGTTGACACTTAAACCAACTGTGATAGCTGGAAGTAATTGCAATTAAACATAAACAGATGTAATTAAATTAAACCAATCACCAATGTGACCCCCTGTAAAACATCAAAAGGCGTTTTTCCCTCAACCTGTTGATACAGATTTTTATAGTTGAATACCTGAGCATTGGGTATCTATACGTGGGCTCCATTGCCCATCTGTTCCACAAGTGGAATGACTTGTTCCAGACATTACTTGATTTGCAGGGCATTGAAAATGACAAACAGATGCAGCATTTCTATCGTCAGTACAAGATGACGTGTAGACCATATTTGTTGGTAAAAGTGGGCATTGATTGATTACTGTGACAAAACATATGATCAGTAAATGTGGCTTAATAATAGTAACCCAGCTTAATTTTATGAATCAAGCCACAGTTAGCATTCTTATGAAAACCTGTTCAAATTTAAAAGCCAGGTACACCAAAATAAATAATTAAATAAAATTCTAAATTAACAACAAATTGCTCAAAAAATAAATATGATTTTATTACAAAATGAACTAAAAAATCATATGATTAAGAACCCTAG
>CH000799.1:123942-159773 GCA_000149265.1 Ciona savignyi | reverse complement strand
ACATGAATAAGACCAAAAACGGGCATCATGCAGTTTTCTCTTAGGGATTGGAGCACCAGATAAATACGGATGTTTGAACGTCAGAAAGGGACTGACAGAGAGAGAGGGAACGAGGCTGAGACCGAGGTGACTGCCACCTGGCGCGTTAAGCGCTAGGTTATTGAGACTTTGTGGCAAAGTTGACAGAAGGAACAAGACAAAAGTCGCTTCTGCCGGAATTAACAAAGAACGAGTTGACAAGCCGCAAAGGAAAACGAACTGTCTATTAAACGCATCGGGCAGTTATTCCGACGCCAGTCGGTCCCGCGAATCGATTCCCGAGTAAAGTGCATTGATTTATTCGTGTGTTCATATTAAACAACGTTTGACAATAAACTAACCAACGTTCAACCAGCGTGGACTCGATCTTTGGAAGTCGGATATCGGAGTCAGCATATATTCGAGCCACACAGAGGGCAAATCTACCCTCGACTAACCTCGAACGTTGCAGTTAACCCCCTCGAAAACGTCAAACGTTGCAGTGGTGACCCCGACGTGATTTTGAACTTAAACGCAACCTACCGAAGTCTGAAGAGTGGATACGAAGATTTCAACCGAGCAGACCCTACTGTTCACGAGAAAACAGAAGTCTGATCAAAGCAGAAGTCTGTTTAACTTTCTGCAGTAATCAAGTGAGCTAGAAGAATTGCTTTTGATTGAAGCTCACCGTTTATGTTTATTCAACATTTCCTTCAAGCATGATGAGGGAAAATTCAGCGACGATATCAAGCAAGCAAAGAGCCGCAAATCGTCGTTCAGCCATGTTGTTTTAACCAGTTGGTCACTCGACACTAAACTGGAAGGCTCTGTCTGCGGATAAAAGCAAGCAAATGTTCGAGTTTAAAGATTTTGAATCAGCGATGCTCTCAGTTTTTCAGAAGTTATGAAACTGAGCGAAGACTGATGTAGAAATCGACTCCATTACACATCACATTTCTATATCACGGTGGAAAAGGTTTGAGTGTGGGCTATATAATATTGCATTTGATTTAAATCCCGAGAAGGCACATATATATTTGCTAGAGTTTATGAGAACTCCATAATTTTGTTATTTTTGCTATCGACTTGATATGTTATTTATATTGCTTGATTTACACATGTCTATTTTCCGGGAAAATCAACCCGAAGAGATTACTGCGGAATCGCAAATCTATTATGTCTCTTTATTGCTTAATATTACCGCCCAGGTTACTTAAGCAAATCGCTGCTATATGCGAAAACAGCCAAACGGCTTATTTGTATCAAGCAAAAATATGAGAATAACAGCCCTATAATGGCCTTTTGAGCAAAATGTGTTGCTGCATCGGGATTTTTAACAATTGCATTAAGCCAGAATCAACCTTTGACACATATATTTTCATATTAACACACTCGTCTTACTGAAAATGTTTTGTATATTCTCTACTAACAAATTTTTAATATGAAACACATACATTATGTGGAAGAATGGACTTAATTTTGATTTTTCCTTTTAACGGTGGAAGGCATGCAGCGGTTCGCCTTGTTTTCACTTCAATTCAAACATCCGAGATAAGATGGACGTCATCCACTTGAAACTGCATTATGGCGTCAGTTATTGGTCATTGATCGCGTGCAAAGGCTGACCTGAAAAACATTATGACGTCAATTAAGGGTCGGTGTTGTTTGATCGTGTGCGGAAGGTGTTCGAGGTCATTATGGCGCCAGCTATTGCCGGTCAGTGTTATTTGATCTCTGGAAATCATTATGACGTCAGTTATTGCTCGGAGTTACGAAGGATTTTGATGGGGTTCCCGTGGGAAAGACCAGCTAATGGGTCTATTTTGGGCGAACAATCACACAAGATGTTGTCGCAAGAGTGAGAAGCAGAGAATCTATAAGTGGTTTTGGAGAGAAAAGATTACATGAATAAGACCAAAAACGGGCATCATGCAGTTTTCTCTTAGGGATTGGAGCACCAGATAAATACGGATGTTTGAACGTCAGAAAGGGACTGACAGAGAGAGAGGGAACGAGGCTGAGACCGAGGTGACTGCCACCTGGCGCGTTAAGCGCTAGGTTATTGAGACTTTGTGGCAAAGTTGACAGAAGGAACAAGACAAAAGTCGCTTCTGCCGGAATTAACAAAGAACGAGTTGACAAGCCGCAAAGGAAAACGAACTGTCTATTAAACGCATCGGGCAGTTATTCCGACGCCAGTCGGTCCCGCGAATCGATTCCCGAGTAAAGTGCATTGATTTATTCGTGTGTTCATATTAAACAACGTTTGACAATAAACTAACCAACGTTCAACCAGCGTGGACTCGATCTTTGGAAGTCGGATATCGGAGTCAGCATATATTCGAGCCACACAGAGGGCAAATCTACCCTCGACTAACCTCGAACGTTGCAGTTAACCCCCTCGAAAACGTCAAACGTTGCATTCGTCCTACTTAGGAAATGATATGCCTCTATAAGCTACTCGTATGGTATAATCGACTAATATATAGGCCGTTATGCACGATCTAGGCAGGTCATTAGAATATATTCAATTTATATTATTGGTGGCTTACAACGAGCAGCGTGGATATTATTTTTGGTGTTATTTCATGTTACAACCACTGATGATAAGGATGACATACACTCAACCTATGTTTTCTTTACTTTCTTTCCCACGTGGTGATTACAAAGCTTTACACTTATTTGTAATATAGCACAATTAGAAAAAAGACGGTCAGCATGATGGTGAACTACAAAAATCAATTAATATTAAATGTTAAAACATTTAATACCTATGATCTAAGCTACATTTGGAGAAATTTCAAAATTATATCGTAGAATATATGTTTTAAAATTTCCCAGTCTAACAATCGATAAACACCAAACCTCTACACCAGTTGTTTCGTTCTAATTAAAGGTTTCTTAACTTGAAAATACTTCTTATTTAAAAATTATTTCTTGATGGTGTCCTTGCGAAATGTTTTAAATGTGCCTCTAAGTCATGCGAACTGTTTGCCGCACAACCAACCAACTTAAGAAATGTTTTATTCTATCAGTTCTTTGTTCAACTTTTTTCTTGGTTCAAGTGCCAGTGGGTCACTTACTAGGTCCGTTTTTTGTATATTATGTGTGTGTATAAGTCAGTGCCGCTAACTATTCGACCACACGACCGTGCCCTCTGGCGCGTGGACTACCAGGCAGGAAAAACAACTGTTCAAATGGCTATTTGTGTTTTTTTGTAAAGAGTCTTTAAAACTTTTTTTTTTATGGAAACCGCATAGCCAAACCTCTTCTCCTAAAAGGACATATACAGCCGAGAATTTTTTTTTGGTAGAAGGCTTAAAGGCACCTAGCTATAAACAACCCGAATATAAATAATTTTAAGTCTGTAGGTGTTGCCATACAGCAATAGGCGCCGCTAGGAATCAGTAATTTACCTCACACCTACTACACTGGTATATCACATGGGCAATCGTTAAATTACCTCGTGGCTATTGTTGGGTTACCGGAACTATATGTATTTTGTATATAATTGAGATTTTTCTTAAATTTGTTATAACCCATCAATCCTCTGGGTTTAGGCAATGTCCACTAAGTGCCTTGCCCAATGTCACAAGCGAAACTTTGGCGACTAGTTTCGAACTCTTCGGCTTAAAGACAACGCACTAACTCACCAAGCTAAGTAAACAATCGCTGGCACGTCACCGCGGAGGAGATGTGATGAAATGTCATATTAATATTGTCCTAACGACAACGATTTGTGTGGTAAGAAATCAAAACTCTGAACATAACATTCAGCCTACACTTAATGGTCAATCTCTTAACCCAAAGGCCAAAATAAACGTCACCTGAGCCTAACGTAATCTGCCTGATCAGTATTCGCATAACGACAGCATCTTAGCATCTATATTGTTGCTTACACCCGTGGAAAATATTCATAACTTAAATGTTTTTATGACATTAGTTACTATACTCATTAAGGTAGGAATGAGTATTATTCTCATTACTGTTTACAACGAAACCAACAGTGAGTAATTAATATAATTCTTAATTGTAATTGTGATTAAACGCATAATGTTGTTTTTAAAGAACGGCAGAAATAGGATGTGCTTGCATATATCAAGTGTCATTTCGGTTAAATAAATCAACCAGCTTGGAAGACAGCAAACGAAGCTTGCTTTCCATTGGAGCAGGAAATGGAAGCACCGCAAACGGCACCGGTTGCGTGAAACACACATCCCACTGTTTACCTGAGTGAGAAGCGGTAGGTATAGATCACAGCATTTGTTTATTGTTTTGCCAACAGGTTGATTTGGTCTGGGCTCCTATAGCATTTTAAATAATAAGTATATACAGGCTGCAAAATGAACTACTTCGAAAACATTGAGGAAAACGGTGAGTATATTGTTCAACTGATTTACATAAGGAAAGTGCAGTGCATTATCTTAGCAGATGTTTTCGTTTTGAATTTTGTTCGTGATCTTGGTCGGCGGTTATAATTCTAAAAATACCTCGCCATTCTGAAGTTGTTTACTTGACAATAACGTCATATATTTTGGCATGAATTCGCAGTATTAAGTTGAGAGTCACTAAAATGATTCGCTTTTGTCGATTGCAAAACATTTCACCATTTTAAGTTGGAAATTTAATAAAAATTGAGAAACGTATTTCTTTTGTAACTTATGAAAGTGTTGCTGGCTATTCTACTGGACATCGCCTTTATACTTTTTTGTTGTACAATTTTTAAAAATTCGTTTCGAATTTTACAATGAATATTAAGTGAAACTTAAAATCAACTACTGCAATCTGCACATTTTACATACAGACAGTTGCAGATGACTTTTACACGCTTCTCACTCTACGAATGTATAAAACATTTCCATTACTTTCGATTGTAAAAAGTATGCACAGATGCAAACGTTTGCAAATTCGTACAATATAGCGGGAAGTATTGTATTGCTGATTGCCACACTATTTTTTATCACGAATTAAACCGCCAGAGTGGCAATCAAATAAATTTGCGAGATTATAAACTCTCGATGAACCCGCCTGTATATACTCATTCTCTATAGCCGCTCTTGATAATAAGTTACAAACCGTTGAACATTTAGCATGCTGTACAATAGTATACAAAACTGCTAATAACGTACTGTATTGCCTACGAGCTTATATTGTAACTGAAATGGATGAACTTCATTTCGGCTTATTAAGGA
The DNA here is from genome assembly GCA_000149265.1 of Ciona savignyi. Classification (NCBI taxonomy): domain Eukaryota; kingdom Metazoa; phylum Chordata; class Ascidiacea; order Phlebobranchia; family Cionidae; genus Ciona; species Ciona savignyi. The sequence goes on along the minus strand of CH000799.1, from coordinate 154,563 downwards.
ATATATCATTATTGGACGGGAAATACAGTTTAAACGATGTTCTTGAATTGACAAGTAAGACGTTGTTTTGTATTTCAATGCTAATTGCTATAATATTGTCGATTTTGTGACCAATCTCTTTGATTTTATGCGTGTGAATTGTTTATTTAGGGCGTTTTGTTGTTCTTTTTTTCCTTCAGTTTTCGCAGTTAAGTTAAATGGCTAAAACCGTTAGCACTTACCATTCCAGAATTTGCATACTTTACTCGGAATCTCCTGTTTATTGTCAGATTTCTCAGAGGAGGACGTTGGCAGACAGGCCTACGCGCCGCTTGGGTTTCCCTGTTTTCCTTCCTTGTATTTATTTATTTATAATGATCAGCAGAGTTTTTCTTGGATTGTTTAAATGTGTTGCTTAATCATTTTGTTTAAGATGATAAAAAAAACAAGAATTAAATAAGTTATGTGTAAAACTTAAAAAAAATACCATAGCCCAGTTGAGAAATCGATTTTTGCAAACGTTCCATTTTTCCGATTTAAATTTAAAATAAGTTTTAAAGACGCATGTCACAGATCGGTTTCTTTCATGTTTGGTGTCTTCATACACTGCGGTTTTTCTTGGTTTACCTTTTAATTGGGTTCGTGTTGTTATTTGCATTGATGTTTTTTTTGCATTTAACACGTGATAAACTGAATCTGTGTAACATATACACAATGGCGTAAGCCGAGGCTATTTTAATGCCTTGATATCACCTTACAATAATAAAAGCAATAATACTAACTACATCGGAAGATGTATGCGGATATCCGGGAACAAACTGTTGATGACCTTGCATACACGGTGACAATAAAATTGTAAACAGTATCAATCATTGCAGAGCCGTTTTATGATAGTAAAATGGGAATATTACAAAATTTTTATTTACAGAACAGTTAATTTCACTGAATGGTTCTTTGGAATCATTGCGTGCTAACATTATTATCATTTTTGTTTAGAAAACATCAGTACCTCACTGTTCAGTGATGGGCTTGCCCAATGCGCAGGACTTCCGAAAGCCCCAAAGTGGCTTCCCGCCCTTCAGATCTCCATCGCTCTGTGTGGGTTAGTGTTCAATGCAGTGGCGATGTTCGTAATCATAATGCTGCAGGATTTCAAGAAGAGCATATCACATTTGTAAGCATTATACTATATGTGGAATATTGCACAAATAACGGACTTCATTTAAAACACATTCATTGGGGTTGTTTCATTAAAATGCCAAATCGTGAGTGTGGTCGTTGGCGTCACCATAGGTAAAACTTAAAGGGGAAAAAGATGGAAGGGAGAAAACTGCACACTAAAATAAAGATTAGGCTGTTGTGGATGGTGTTAGGGATGGAGTTAGAGATAGGAATAGGGGTTGAGATTATTGTTTTTGAGAGGAGTAGGAAATTTTTTCATAGTTTTATTAAACAGTTTCCCTCCTTCACTCTTTCCTTCCCTTTATAGCGTTGCCCGGCGCCAGGCAAGTATAGCCTTTTATGCGGTTAAAGCGCAATGTCGAGCTTGACTTAAAATAATGACTTGAATATAAGATGCGTGTCTGCATGGTCTAATCATGGACGTTACGTGTTTATGACAATAACTTTATTTATAGTGTAAAAGTGTTTTACACGCCATTTTATTGCATTTTGTCTATTTAATTTTAAACCCTCTGTTTTATAACTTATTAAATGTTGCTGGGCCACCATTTTCCAAAATCCGAGGTTAAAGAGAAATAATTTTGATTTAAAACATTTTTTGACGACCATGTCTGGCGATACCTACACTAAATACTTAATCTGATTATAGACAGGATTTAGCCACCACCAATGTTGGCCATCTTTTTCCTGTTTCGGAATTATTTTTAAGGTCCTGTTACATCTTTTAACTATAAAAAATAAAAATAAAGTAACCTGGCATTTTGATACAACCGACATATTTTTTTCAACAAAGGATAATAGTTTGTTTTATAGCTAAAACCAGTGACATTTGTCCATGAAATTTATTGACTTTTGTTGCACCAGAACAGCGGTATGACGAAACTGGCAATTTCCTCTCCATATTGGTTCAGCGATAAAACAATAAACAATTGACTACCCATCGTTTCTCGTGAACTAATGTGCAAACAGCAATGCTTCGTTTATAGTTCGGAATTCGAAAATAACTACCAGCAAAACAACAGCTCGTGTTTGACTGTATAAAAGAGTTTGATTGATTAAGTTAAGGCATAAATGTTCTATCATTAACATTTAATTTGTTTTTAATCAGGAAAAAAATAATATAATAGAAGTATAAATGAAACCATGAATGTTCATGTGAAAATAATGTTTGTTTAAACTTGCTGAATAACATATCCCAAAAAATAAATTTCTGTTCGGTTTCTTGGTAAAAGTAAAGCATAAATAACAATAACAACCTAATCCGACTAATGGCAGATGCCTTATGATTAAAATTTTAAAATTGTAAATAGTCAAACTCAATAAAATTATTAAGATATTTGTAAAAATACGTCACACAGAAATGTAACTAAATATTTTTGTTCAAGTTTCCAATATTGTGATTTTTATATCGTTTAAGTTGTTCAAAGAGATTCTTAAATCTTAGTGTGAAAATATTTGACCCTTTAACGAAGTATGTAATTACAGGTATGTTCTTCAGCTGGCAATCGCCGATTCCCTCTTTCTTGCTATGCTGCCATTCAAAGCAGCTGAAGGTCTAAATGGGTATTGGAGCATGCCGCACTTTTTATGCCACATCCAGCAAGCAGTATTCATGCTGAATTATTATGCTGGGATCTTCTTTTTGACGGTTAATCATATATGTTTAATTTTTTTTTATAAATTTCAAATAATACCTTTCACAGAGAGATTTTGCATTTAAGGTTTGACCCTTCAAAAATAATACATACAGTTTCAACGGGTGTGTCATGGGTGTATATGTATATCTGGGTGTATATGTATAGTCAGTTCTGAACATGGATAACCACATCTTTTGGTTGCTTGAGATAAAATTATGTTGGTTGTTAATATAAAATATTGCACTGGGTCTTGAGTTAGATGGTTTTTTTATCCTCTTCTGATTTTTATTCGTGAAATCTTGAACTTACAAATTATCCGCCTGGTAGTGATAAAGATCTATACATTAAAACATTTGGTGCGGATGCTTCATCCAATTTTCCCGCTAACGCGGTTATTTTGATTCAACAAAAGTGGTCACGTTCATCAAATCACGCCGTGCCTACCGCCGGGTACCAGAAATTATTGCAGTGTTTTCAGCATGACTAAAAGTCTAAAACGATGACATTGTTTACCCATTATACGCTGGGTTACGATATTTGGACTCGTCGAACAACTCACAAACATAAACGAAAAAAGAAATCGAATTTAAACTCACACTTTCGGCTGTAAATAAGTCGACCTAACCACCTTATAATCGATCAAGCATCGTTAAGAGTTTAAATATTAGATTGATTTCTGACATTACTACAAAAACATTATACTACAAAAACGTTATATATATACAGACAAGGTACTACAAAAAATAAAATGTATCACTATAATAATGGAGGCATCTTTACTTTTCTGTATTAAAAAATTGTTTTTACTTTAGGTGATGAGTTTTGACAGATATGTGGCAATAGTTCATCCTGTCTCCGCCCCATGGCGCAAGCTACGTACCCACGGAAATGCGGTTATTATCACTCTGGCGGTAATCAGTTTGATGCTTATTGAAGCTATCTGTAGTAAATGCAATTCTTATGGTTTCATGTAAATTAGAAAATACCCAAGACTGGCTATATATTATGATAATATAATATACTGACGGTAATGTATTGGTTGGTAATAAACAAGACGGCTCTTAGTGCATAGAGTATAGCAGGTGAGCGGAGGTACAATAGTATTACAGTGGTAGATACCTTAAGAGGTTCCATGTTATAACTCTGGACATACATTAAAAATTGACAATGCACCATAGTTGGGCTGATCGTAAATATCCTTTGCGTGAAAGGATAGAACATGAAGGCGATATATGGTGGTTAGGATCAACCTGATTGTTTTTATTCAGGTGTGGGTTCTTGCAATCGCGGTTTCCATACCACTGTTTGTATGGTCCGATGTGAACTGTAAATGCACCCATAAATTTCCCAAAAGCGACGAAGAGTTTAGAAGACATCACAGGAATGCAACCAATATGAACGATATGACAGGTATACTATTCTCGCATGAGCGTGATTTTTCTAGTAATTTTGGAGGAAATCTCCTTTTTTTATTCTCACTTTGTTTTTCTCAAAATAACAAAAAAATACATTGTGGGAGATTTTATGATATTGCAATTGAAACTTATTCTTCGTACCGTTTTAGATTACATTGATGATCCTTCTCAATTCTACGAGGTTAGTTGTCTAATCATTATGTATACATCTATACCCTTCGCACAGTTTACTACTTCTCATGCAGTTATTCAGAAAAAAACAATGGTGTTTAACTTTAAAACTTGTCTGGTTGCATTTCTATTCTGTACAACATACTCTATACAACGTTATATATATGGTACGACCATATAGCTATGTTACTTAGTTGCATGTTCGAAATGACACCCTAGTGGAATAATGGGTCGTGCCAACTCGAAGGGATGTCTAATTTATACACAACAAACTGCAATAATTCTAGTAAACCGATTGAATCGATGAAAGCACGTCTTTACGTATTCCCGAGCCAAAATGACGATTGCCAGTGTAACATAGCTCTTGCGCTTTATATACCGTGGTATGGGCGAATGGCTAACACAAACGGTTCGTGCATAATTTTCTTCTAAAAAACGGATTTGGTGACGGCCCCCTGTATATATGTTCTAATAAATAGTTTTAATTATATTTTGCGGTTTATATTGTAGTTGATGAACACATTAGAGCCATCGACGACACGGGAACTACAGGAGAGTGCGGTGGAGGATGTAAGTGTTTTCGTATTTACTAAATGTCTACAGATATCGTCCTGCGTACCCATAATTTAATAGCAAAAAGACTGTAATATTTCTTCTGTGACTTGGAAGGATCTCTATTTGACTGAAGTCAACAATATTCTGTGTGTACCACCGATAAAAATAAGCAGTGATATAATAAATAGCGTAAAAGTATAAAAAAATGCCGCAGATAATTTTTATCAAAGAATTCGTTTTTGCAGCCACGAGCGTGTTCAAACGAGCCATGGGTATCCATGAAGATATGGGCTGGCATGCACTTTGTGTTTGCTTTTCTCCTACCGTTCACCATCATGACTGTCTGCTACAGCTTAATAACCTGGCGTGTTATGCATCCGGCTATCAGCTCAGCTAACAGGTATAGGACACCAGTTTTAAGGAAAACATATTTTATAATCATAACAGCAGTCACAGATATTCACTAATTTCTGTTTGTAATAAATATTCAGTAATTTCTAGCAATGCCAAAAAATATTTAAAAAAAAATAAACTTCAGGTATTAAAAACAAAAACTTTTCGCCGTTTTTGTTAAAACTAGAACTTCTAAAGATTGTACACCACGAACCAACTCTTAAGATATTCAGATGGGATGGGTCTTTTTGATTTATTTTGCACATGTGTATAACGTATCGATAGAGCTAACCTGTCGCCCACACATTCTACAGACGGACTGGAAATAGAAAGGGTTCATCTGAAGCGACATCTCAACGAGGTGGAAAGCTATTCCGATCGCTCCGGTTCTCTTCCACTGGGTCAAATAGGTCCGCAAACAAGAAGCAAACACCAGGAATGGCCCAGAAATCAAGAGTCACCATCATTGTGGTAAATATACAACCAGTGTTGAAAAAACGCATCTTATTTCGCAAGCCTTTTCCAGAAGTTACGCATCTCGTTTGCCGACTTCCCCCATCTCTACATTGTTCTATCAGTCACAACATGTCCACCTTGGATACATGCTAGAAAATACAAAGTCAGGCTTTATGCTCAGACTTGAGTTCAAATTTATGCATTACCCTTTTGCAAAATAACTTATTTTAATTTGTGCCCAAACATGCCTCACATGCACACTTGTGTGGAAAAAGGAATCACATTCCAACTGTAAAAAATATTTCTCAATCATTCGCACTGGTATATAGGTCTCTCTGGTTCTAATGTTCCTGGTTTGCTGGATGCCGTACAATATTGTGCTGCTCGTCAAGTTTTCACGACTGCCGTTCTCCGTCGAGAACTGCATGTTGGTTGAAAATCTTACAATCGTCCTGGTTTATCTCAACAGCATGATCAACCCTGTACTGTACACTTTTCTCGGTAGGTTTGTGTAACAATACTATCCCGTACTTGCCCACTTTGTTATGTCGCGTTCGCATAGCGGTTAAGTTTTCTTAACTTGACTTTAAGACTACTGGGTAATGTGTAAAGTTGTTGCGTTTTCGCACTTCCAAAAGCATAACCATATTGGCACTCTAAAATATCACTTACACTCACAATATTAATTTGTTTTTGGCCCAGGAAGTTTTTTTTTTAATCGATCTCCTTAGCTCATCCTTCCTTACACATAGGCTATACGTAGCCTACTTTTCTTAGTGCGCAGGTATAATATTTTAGTGCCGTTTTAACATTTGGTTAACCTATTTTTACGATAGAAAGAAACCCATGAAGAGAATACTTACCTAAAATCCACACTTGAAAAGCAGAAGATATTTATCAAAACCTAAAATTGCATATGTGACTTAAATTTAGCTTTTATAATAAAACATTTTGCGTTGATCCTTTCGTAAGACAGCAAACTTTTTTACAACAAAACTAAATAAACAAAGTTGTGTGATCTGTAGTAAATGCTCATTCCAACCCTTGCAATAGTGTAGGCCTTGGTTAATCCATTGTTAGCCGATAAAACACTCTTTTAAATAATAGGATTATAACATTTTTGCAGCAAAGAAATTTTTTATTTATGCATACGGAATTTAATATTAAGGCAAGCACTTCTTTAAGAAAAGCGTTGTGGCACAGAGATAAATTCATTCCATAAAGAGCTGAATGCGTGTTGACTGAAACTCATTAACGAACTTCTTGCAAATTTTAGGCTCCAGATTCTTTCGCCGGTTTAGCAAAGCTCGTTTTGTGTTCTGTCGTAACCGGCAATCTGCTGGGACGTGGTCATCATCCACCCAACGCTCCACGACATTCCGACAGCGGATGGCGGATGCGCGCCGTTGCAGGACTACTTCGGCTAGAGTGAGTTGCATTTCAAACTGTTTGTACAGCAATAGAGCAATTTTTATACCAGTTGCATTTTATGGTGTTCAGTATTCCATTTACTTGGACACGGTATAGCGGACTTATTAAAAAACGTATACAATATTAAAAAACGTATACAATATTGTCATAAATTAATGAACCACCTTTTATATACCTTTTATACATAATTTTTATCAATAGTTTTCAAAAATTCTTAATTGTCGCCTGTTGTATACCATTATAATTTTGCTCCTTAGAATAAGAGAATGAATACTTATGAATATTTTACTGTTATTGTTTATAGCTTAAGCTAAATACAATCGGTACATACGAAAGAGCTATTTCGTACGGTAGGTCTCGGAAAATTCGTCAAGCACCGTCCCAGCTGCCACCACTGGCTCCCTCATATACCGCCCACACGATAATATAGAAGCAAGAGAAGATCGGTTCCGTCCTCATACAGAGGACAATGCTGATTGCTGGCACGGCACCGAGGACCCACAGCTTATCGTGGAGACAAAATTCCTCTCCCCATAGTGACATCACAATAAACTTTATTTGAAGTTGAACTTAACAGAAAGTTTGCACCTTTCTTTCTGTCCACAAAAACATAACTTTTAACGCGATCAGGTTTTGTCGGTTGACAGTTTTGGCTTAAGAGAAATTCAATGCCACTTTAAACTTTTTGTCCAGTTATACGACTTGGCCTACAAATCACAAACTATAAAATCAAAGTTTATGTACTTAACCATTGAGCATGTCTACATGTTTCCTATTGCCTTAGTGTACCTCTATAAATATTAAATATTGTGTATGTTTTCCATTTGATGAATTGTACAAGTATGTCAGTTAAACCTTAATAAGAAAGAAAATTTTATGACGGTTGTTTTAATTAAATTGTAATCCTTTATACTGTTTGTGCAATTTCGTAAACAAGTCTAAATAGTTTTATAAAAAGTCAATCAACATTACTAAAGTGTAATGTTCCTTACGATGTAGATATGCTACATTATTGAAATCAATGAAAATTGTATTATACATAACATTTTCGTTATAAATATGTATTATCTGCATATATGGGGTTTCACGAAAAACATAACAAAATAAATTTTCAAATGTAGAAATTCTTGTATTGCATTTGTCTAACACGCGATGTCGCAAAAGATCTATAATATACATAAACCTCAGTTTATTAGAAGTTTTCACGCTAGTGTGGCGATTGGTTCGCGCCGCCGGTTCATATACCACTCCACGCAAAGGGGTCAAAACTTGACCCAGTAACAAAGTATCGATCGGATGGCCACACTTTTAACGCGACTAACACATATACATACATCGCCACGTAGGAGCATACGGGAGGGGCGTTAGTTCAGTGTAACTGCGCTACTTAATCGCTTTGATTTATGTAAACAAAAATATTATTTTTAATTTTTTGTAAACATATTCAACGTACCTCACTTTTCATAAGGTTAACAAAAAGCCCACCAATCACATTTTATTACCCAAAAAAATTATGAAATTAAACCACGATGTGAAACTTCATTGCTTTTTTTCTGCTTACGCCATCGATTTTTATTCACATGGCATTAAAAAAACAAAACAAATCATCGTTAGAACATGATTATTATAAGAATACCTTGATCCCAAATTCAGGTTGCCGTTAACGCATTGTTCTGTATATACAAAATATAAATTCTTTGGGTTTCAGCAAGGTTTGTAAAGCGCATAGTTTTATATGACACAAACTTCTAGCTTGCACCATCGACCGTCTGGCGCGAGGTAAAACAGTAATACGCCCAGAAAGTCTATGCGAGAAATATCATTTATTGGGTCTTTGACATATTTTACAGCAACAAGAAATAACAGGTGATAATATCTGCTGTATAAGATGCTCACCAATTACCGACGAAGGTAAAACCATTGGTGGAGTCGTTGAATGCACGGTTTAATGAGTTGTGATCATTACTTTAAACTTACAATCTAATTAATAACATTTTAATTCAATTAATAAACGCAATAGAGACCCATTTCCTTTTCCAGTGTTAAATAAATTATAGGTAGCCTATATCATAAAAAAACATAAGGGTGTGCACAACAGAACATGTGTGGGAATTATCAAACTGACTCAATTTCCCTGTGGATTTCGGCAAGAGTATAAGGTGACCTTGCCATATAGGTCTACATACTTGCGCAACCTTTCAGGTTAATGATCTACCAACGTCGGTCGTCGACTACTGAATATATTGACACAAGCCGAAGTTCTTTTGTAAATCAATGATCATTTCCTGTTTAACTTTTCACCGGGGATTTCACAATTCTACGAACTGTATGCTTAATAAACCCTAAATATCAAATCGATCAAATGACGATGCGTTTTATTATTCATGACCAACCAAACAGATTATGTGCCATATATAACCACCGGTGTAAGACATCTGGACTTAACAACAACTGATCGGATGAAACATGTGGTAACAATAATTGACCTGGATTTTTTAATTACACGACCTCATTTCCACCAATAGAACGCCAAGTCAAGCGAAATGAACAATTTGGTTTCATTGATTGCAACTTAGATTGTTCTTTGTTTTCATACAACGACCTACAGCACACAGACAATTTGCAATACATTATTTGATTGTGTAAGCAAGCCTTAAGATGACCCTGGACCTACACTTGATTTTTATCGGCAAGTTGACGTGGTGTTGCAACCGTGATTTAATCATCTTATGAATTTCTTTTGTATCTAAAAAAACTGAAAACTAAAAACCATTTGATATTATCGCTACTAAAGCTGGTTTTTAAGATAGTGCTTTGTCGGTTAATTCTGCGTTTTATAATTATTGGCGATTATTTTTATTTGTAAACCGTGGTTTAGAATCTTTTCGTTGTCCACTATAGTGCGGCTACATTGGTATTTTCAATAATCCCAGAAAGGTCAGTGTATATCCTGTGCCGATATTTTAACCAACAACCACAGCTGGGTATTCGACTATTTTTCGCCAAATAAAAGCAAGTAAGCTGTAATTCTAGTTTGGTCGTGTGTGATTCGTTAGTTGCATGAACTGCTTAGAACATCGCATCACTAAGCAACAGCTGGCGGCGTCATATGGTCAATTGGGGTCACATGGAATCCACCGCACGTCTCCTAGCAACGATGCATCAATCGTGGTGGGATTTGAATTATTGATCGCTCACTACTACGGCCTATTTCTACGCTACAGTAATTATATACAAAGCTCGAAACAAAGAACTTCGCAGAACAATCTATCTAAAGATGATCCTAGCTGATAACATATGCATGTTAATTTCTCTAATAACTTAATTTCTCTGATCTCTTTGAAAATCATTGGACCTGTCTGTACTTTAGTAAACAACAGCATTTAAGAAACACCCAAAGAAATTAAAATGCCAAATTGAATTTATTCGAATTGGTTAAGAAATCATAACCTTTAAGAGGTTTACACGGTTCCATGCTACAAATGTCAATGCTTGCTTAAATTTCATAAAATTTTGTTCCGCTACCAAATACAACAGTAAAAACAAGTAAGAAAATGACTAAAATCGGTGTGTGATGCTACAGGATGGTCGGGTAATCGGGTGATTTATTCGTTGACTCTCAATGTGAAGGTGAAGTATCCAATGCGCATGCGCTCGTTATCCTGGATGTTGAGTGCGTATGCCTTGCAGCGTACACGCACGTCGACATTTCTCTGCAAGTATAGGACAACGTTAGAGCAAAAAATTGACCTACTTTAATTCATTGTACTTTTTTTAATTTGTTACATCAAAGTGATTTGAATTTCTATAAACGAGGAAATAAATACTAATGTCATACAGTGTGTTATTCGTCTTGTAATGGCGATTTATTTAGTTTTAAGGGTTAACCCCCAAAAAAAAACAATTGACCATAATTTTATCTAGTATAGTAATAAAAAGAAACTGCAATTGTCAGACCATTGCTATGAAGGACGTTAGCAGCAAGCTACTTACAGTAACTTTGTTGAACTGCACAGCCACTAGCGGTGTCATGTAGTCCTTCTGCAGGAAAGCACCATAGTATGGGAAGTATTTGAACGGAATGCCGTTATCCTCCGGGTAATACATGGTGTTAGCGCTGACGCCCGCCGCGGTGTTCAAGTAGGTCTGGTTGCCACTGGTCTGCGTGCAAATTCGAATTTAATAAAACGAAAACCTATTGTTGCATTCGCATATCGGTCGCAATATACGAACGCGATTTTATAGAGCAATGAAGACTGAAAAAAGTTTAACATTACGATGGCATACTATGCACAAGTACGAATAAGAATCACAACGTACTTGGCCTCGTAAATTTTTGGAATAACTTACATTTTGTACATTTAATATTTTATCAGAGTCTAGGATCGAAAATAAAAGAAACGAAATAAGAAATACTTGAGTTTAATTTCGTTTAACATTATCTTAATCGAGGTCGACAAATCACTTACCACGTCGTAGCAGGAGACATACATGCGGTTTGGGTCGTATGCTCTGTTCCTCGCCATAAGCACATCCTTCAGAGGCGGGGCGTTTGAATCCGCGTTGCCAACAGCCTTCGACAGATCGGTGAAGCCGACTGGATACCATTTGATGATCTAGAAGATTGCGTTAAATATTTATTAGTGATGGGTAAATATGGCCAAATCTTTATTTTTAGAACGACTTTTTTATACTAGCATTAATAATAATTGGGAGTATTGTTTTTAAAATTTATCGGCAAAAACATAAAACAGACTAATTTCTTTGGAATTTTGTGAACTAAATATAAAAGTACATTTAGCAAAAAAATCAACCAAATAATCCACTAAACTGACCCTGTTGACTTTGACGAAGATGCAAGGTCTGCCTACGTCATAACCGTATGGCTCGTTCCTGCAAGGACCGAGGTCGGCGAGATCGAATCTGCAGGACGGTGGAGGTTTCTCCATGGAGTATTGCTGGTTGATCTTCACTTTACCATTTGTGCAGTTGTTCAGCGTTGCTTGGTTCTCCTTGTATGCTGCGGATTAAGGACATTCAGTATCTTTTTCCACGCATAGTTGTCTTAACTAAAGACTTAGTCATGTTGTTAACTGATAGAACAACTCTTAAATGAGAGGAAGGTGACATCATACTCTTGACATTTTTGAAACCCGATGTTTTAATTCGCTGTTTTCCCATTCCAAACTTTTAGTTTTCGCCCGGATCGAAATTACATTTGCGGAGTGAACGTGACGATCGGATTTATTTATTCAGCTAAACCATTTGCGCAATCCAAAGTCTAGACAACTTACGTTTTAAGAATTCTGTGAGTGTGTTTGTGTATTGGGTATAGGTATCCGCTTGTCCGGCGGTGAAGATAACGTCCGATGTTCTTTTGATGCTGGCGTCAAGTTTCGGTTGGATAGAAAGACCTGTAATTGACGAGGTGAAGTTTAAATAAAACAAAAAAATCCACACGATTTTCACATAAGAAATTCGCGGGTCGGCACGACACTGTGCAGTTATGGGAAACTCTGGTTGTTTTCAGGGTTGAGGTTAGAACAACTTAATTTATGGTTGCTCAATACATTTGTTCGGATTTGTTAAACAAAAATCCAAATTGACCGAACTAGAATCACTGTTTATTATGGCTCCTTTTCATCGCCAAAAATGATTTAAAGAATATATATAAGAACCCCCATTTAAACCTCGCCAAGTTGCGAGGGCAGCACTTACATCTCACACACATTACCTGGTGCCTGAAGACGAGTTTGGAATCGCGGTTCATTTGGATCGAGCGTCCCAAGCACAATGGTGATGGAGACCGCAAACAGGGCGGCAAGAAAAGCGTAGTAGAAGAGGTAGAAGATTAAAATCCTTCCTGCAATATAAAAATGGCATGAATAAGATTAATACAAAAGGATAATAGGGAGTAGTAGTATATTAAGTATATTGCTGCGTTGAGTTTCACGTTGAATCTGTTTTTAGGTGACATTTAAAAAACAACTCTACACAAAATCAAATAAGCACACCCCAACTAGCCGAGTTTCTGCCGAGCACCGACTTTTCCTCTGAGTTGTAAATAAAAAGACGAAAGTCCAGCAAATTGTTCCTTGCGCTAACAAGAAAGCTTTCTTCTTCTTTCTTGCCCATGTCCGAATCGAATGTTTAATATTAAAAAACTTGACTTGCAGTCAATTTTAACCTACAATTTATAAAAATAATTCGTCACTAATCTGTTTTTATTGTTTGAAACTATCTAACAAGCGAACGCGATAATACACCATGCGGTTGGTAACATCCAGACCGTTGTACGGAATTTACTAAACTGAACGCCCTGTCGGCTCTTCACGCATCACAGTTTGAGCGTTACGGAACGACTGCTTGCGATTATATGACGAAAAGCCGCTGCCCGGTAATCGATGATTACAACTAATTACCAACAACGAGACATTAATCCATCAGCTAGCAACATTGAAAATGGGACGCTGCGAATTAGAAAGCATTATATGAAAGAAAAGCAATCTGCTAAAATTGCTATGTTTCAACAAGTATCGAGCGGCGATGCCCTTGGGCGATAGAGTGTTGGACAAAGGGCAACAGAGCGATTAAATTCTTTCTTTTCTTTTATAAAAGAGTTTTTGCGAATTTCATATGTGTAAAGAAGAAACCGCAAAGGTGTACAGAATAGAACCAATAAACTTAATGAATAAAATATACGGAAAAGAAAATAAAGTTGGTTAGGTTCATGTGAAACCGGCGAGGACGAAAGCGGTCGAATATTAATAAGACGTGGAATGGATAAATATGCGGAGTAAGTCAGAGTTTTTATATTTTATTGTGTTATCATACTACTTAATTAGTCTATGTACGCGAGCATTTTATAGGCATATTGGGCCAGTTAACCAACCAAAAAACTTAGATTATGCCGGACAGCTTCGAGGACACTGACAAATTACGATAGTTATACGAGACAGTTACGTAAGACGCGAGATTGACGTCATAGTTTAAAATTCCATTGTCGCCATTTCGTTTAGATGATAACTATATATTTAAGTAAAAATGGACTTAACATATAAATGCATTTAGCATGACTAATAGGTTTTAATAGGTTTATGCCTATACATTTTGGAGGTTACGGCCCGGAATATTTTAAAGTAAGATTGTTAAAAACGTTGCGTCACAGAATGACAACGATTCGGTTCGCATTACAAAGTTCACCAATTTCGGCGCTGTACAAACATAAATGAGTCTTATGTAATAAGTTTATGTGTTAAACTATAAGAGGATCTAATCGCATCACGCACTGTCACTATAGGTTTGGTTACCTTAAATAAGTACAGGCACAGTTACTTTTGTACTGGATTGTTATATTACCACGAAAAATACGTCTTTGTGGGAATGCTATAAAATGAGGGCATAACAAGACGATGTAAAGCTAATACTAATTTAAAGACCCAACCACTAAAGTTTAATGATCATACAACAATGTAGCGTGGGGATGACAATTCCCATATATAAATCAGGATAGCAAACTAACACAGGGTGCATAAAATGTAGCCATTTAACAAATTGAATGTGTAAAACGTTTGGTTAACTAGCAGGTATGACGCACGCTTTCCTTAACACAACCATGCCATCCTGTAGTAAATCAATATGATGTCATATATGCATAAACAACACATGTCATTTCCTGCTTTCAATAAAAATGTGAATGCTACATCTGTGTACTTTGTATTTTTTAAATTTCCATATAAGATATTGCAAAAACCCATTTCGTTTTGATTATTAAAACTCTTATATGAGTAACAGTAAAACAATTTCTCAGAAGTTGTAACCTTATCGTTGTTATTGATTAAAAGTATGGTACATTAAATTTATCTTGGTTAATGATTAATAGTTAGAAGATGAAGTTAAAATTTAATCTCTGGTTTAATAAAACTATGTTTGCTTGATAAAATCAGGATAAAGCTGTGGATTTACCTATATATTAATAATAGTTAACTAACAAGAAAAATGGATTTACCATTATTTTGCAATGCGATGTCAGTTTACAATTAAGGTTTCTTAAAAGACCTTTATAAAAAATTAGTTTATCATTCCAGAGTTAACCGACACACTTAGCACGACCCTAAAAATTGTTACCCCAAACTTTTATTTTAACACTCCAACTGTAGAAAAATATCTTATTTTTTTTTAATTGTTTTAAAAAGTGAGACAATGATTCCATGGAAAATGTTCTTGCAACCTAATTATACGGAAAAGAAACTGAACAAATTGATTTACAAACCATTAACAGGCCAAAAAGATGTTGGGTTTAAAACATGGCTTTAGCATAAGTATTTACACAAGACACTAAACAGATACCGGTATTGCTTGAAACTAGTAGATTAATGGGTTGAACCCAGTGGATAACTTAACCACTAAAAATAAATGTAACTCGTAACATAAACGACACCCTACAATTTCTTTGGTAACCAAACTTAATAAGAGGCAAAAACTACTCTGATGATTCTAGGTGTCAAAGCAGCCCCTGCGTTTTCCATTCACTGTAATAATCAAAATACCGGCATGCCATTCTTGAATTTATATCATATATAAGTGTTTTGAGAAGATACTAGTACATATTTATTATCTACCATGTACATTATAAAAAGATATTCCGGGTTCCAATCTAATAAAGTACTTTAAAATGTGTTTTACAGTATAATATATTTAAAAGAGATGACTGCTCTGTAGCAGTTTTGCGGTTTGTCTTATGGGAAAAGTTACCCCGTTTCTGCTTTCTATCAGTATTTATTTTTATATATACTGGTAATGTTTTTTCAAACACACACTTATAATAAGCTTTAGCTAAAGGTATGCCAAAGTCAAAATTTCTATTTTTTTACCAGAGATCTTAAAAACACAAATATACTTCATTCAGGTTTTATTTTTCCGGATAGCAAAACTCACATTATAGCTTAATCTCATGTAGATTTGTCAGATTCTTATGTGTCATAGTCATACTATCATAGCTATTGCAGTGTGTTAAACCAGTATATGATTTATGAGACTTCGCTACTGTTTAAGTTAAACCCATCAATTGATTTTCCACAGCAGGTCATAAATCATCATTATTAAAAAAAAATTCTATTTGTAATAAAATTTAGCTAAAACATTTTACCCCAGCTTTTGCCGCCACGTCCAAGCACAGTCTTCTCCTCCGGATTCCACAAGAAGTTGAGGAAACCACGGAACTTCTCGGATGTTGATTCCATGCAGCCTGCACATCTCCCGGTGCCAGAATCACTATCTGAATCTTTTGTATCGGACATGCTTACCACCTACCGTTTGTTCAAATTTTCTTGATGAACACTGAAAAACAACATATAATATGGGTTAATACAGTTTTGAAAATTTGTTTTTCAAATGTAAATCAACGGTTTGATTGCATACCGTTACATTTTTAAACGTAAGCCAACAGAGTGTACCACGGTGTCTTGCCTGAAATCCAATATTATAACAAACGGGTGTAATTTAATGCTACACACTAATAAGCTTATGGGAAGTTAACTTCTGTTTTTGGCGGTTGCCGTTTAATGCGATACTCTGCATGAACTGATTATTTAGTACAATCTATAACCTTAGTTGTTGTTGTACATATAGGCAAGGTTGTTTGTATTTCTTGCAAACAGAAAGAAACAGGACGCCTTTTCTATACTTTCGCCTATTTGATTATTGGCCTAACAGAAAGCTTCCACGCGTATAACAAATAATTAAATGCCGTAGGCTATCGTCGAATTTAAGTCGCAACAATACAATACACCACAGGACGAAGACTAAACAAATGATAGTAAAAGTTAAGCGCAGCAGCATATATATAATGCAATTAACTTCTGCAAGCAGGCGTCCACGCCTTAAAAAATCGATTTACTACATCACGTGGTCTGAGATCACGTGATCGAGGAAACATCTAGGTTAACGGTTGAAAAAGGGGGTTGAAGCTGCAAGGAGTGCAACAGATGCAGCTGTTGTCATTTTTTAAGGTTAGAATTATCTACGCGTTCTCTTGAACACAACAAAAGAAACCGTTTAATAATTACATAGGTATCATATTTCTGAGCGCTCATTGACTGTTGTTTTGTAAGAGCGGGAAATTATTCCACACCTACCACTCAAGCGTGAAAACCTTATTTTAGCTTCTTTCATGTACTTAGAGCTTTTATCCGATGGCTGATTATGCTAATGGCCACATCAGTAACGTATTTCGAGGATATGCCGTACAATATATATGCTATACTTATTTCTATGGAATGCAACACGAGGTATGTATTGACTGCACATAAAGCATTTATTTACACTTTTAGCCGTGTCGGCATTTAATATAGTATATAGGAGAACGTGTTTCTAACTGTACAAGCTGCTGACAATCATTACACATAGTCTAAGTGCCCAGATAGCGAATAAAGAATACACAGAAAGGTATTCTAAATATTAATGTACATGAATAACGGCAATAAAGAAAACTAGAACAGGGAAACATCGGCATTAATAATTTAACCTGTAACATAAGCGTGTAGATATATATTGTTACTTTGATTGAATCGATTCAAAAATCAATGTTCAATTTGTTTTAGAGAATAGAATCGAATTCCTTTCTTCCTTAATTAAACTTTCCTTTTAATCCATAAAAAAGGTCACCGGTAGTGATGACAAGACACTAATTAAATGTGACAACAGCTGACCAAATAGGATTAACATAACAAAAGTTAATAATATTGTATATATATATTTATATAAATATAAATAGTATTTAACAAAAGTTCTTACAATATGTATAGCAAACTACAAAATTGCAGTGGGTCTATAACATTTGAATGTGAACAGTTTTTTAGATTACAAGGTAGAGTAAAATGCTACAAATGGTACCGTTAACCTTGTTTATGGATTAAATGCCATAACATTCCGGAAATCTTTAAAATTTTTCGATCCCCTTTTTTAAAGCGTAAGCCTAACCGCATGTGGTGCCTCGTAGACATTTCCGTCCCAATCGAAACGTTGGTTGTGGTAGCTTACGTAATTTGGTTCTGGTTGTATTTGCCGGCCGTAATGTGTACTTTAAAACATTTTCATTGTTAAAATACCCATTTCTTCTCAGGATTAAAATGTCATCAGGAATATTTGTACTTTAACTGATTCAGTTAAATATTAGGATATATATCTACAGGGATTGTGGTCACAGAAGTATAACAAAAGGTGGCTAACGAGTTTCATCGCAATAATATTCATTGCAATTGTGTTTTTTCCGTAGCTAAATAGGAATACCTAAAATTTCCTGTCGTATCAACAATAGTACTTTGTTTTCAAAAGTCTTTGCTTCACTCTCTACATTGGCGTTGTGGCAAAAGTTTCGTAAGCATTGGCACACGACTCTTTTGCCACACGACCTGCCAAAGCCTCTGCAGCGTCTTCATATCCTTCGTTTTCATACACGATGACAGAGCTGGGGGTTCGAAGATCTTCAGCCGGTTCATAATCATCCAGGTCGTTATGAGTTGTTGGTTGCCCCTCTTCCAAATGTGGTGCCCTTTTTGAATCAAAGCTCGATCCCTCTTCAAAGGCATGATTTGTGTAAACGATCCCGCCATTGTCTTCCCGAGCTTCTTCCTGAATATCTTCATCGAGGTGCAAGTCTTTTCTCATTGTCGCACGAGCCTTTCGTCTTCTGCTCGCCCAGTTACGTGAAATGTGGTCAACTTTAGTGGTGGCTGCAAGCTGTGATATATGTACTGTTAGAATAACCAAAAAAAGCTGTGAGGCACAGTATAGACGTCAGATTTATTGCGTTAAAAGTACACAGCCATAGCATTTTTATTAACAGCTAAAATACAAACGTGATATTGAAAACTAATCTAATAGCTAACAGCATCGAAGGTAAAATAGTTTGGTTATTGTTCGAGTTTGGGTAACGGATCGAGCTAATGCAGCATAAATTACGTCTCGATGCAGAGTTTTAACAACCAAATCCACAAGGGTTAAGAAATGTAAGCTAAGTTTTTTTTTCAGTGACAGTACCGAATTGCTAACAACTAGTTTTGTCACCCAGCCTTTCGACTGACGACGACGGCATCTAAACCAGGTAAGTGTTGACCAACCATCGGATATCTACCAAATATATTTGAAGAAACAGCTAATTACCCGTCGTTGAACTCCGCTGATGCCTTTACGATCAGTTGATTTCCGTCCTTGAATGCCTAAAGAATAACATACATATTTACTACTGGGGTACTTGATAATAATAATATATATATCGTCCTACAAAAATAATTTCATCATCTTTCACAAACCTTAGCATTAAGTAATACATGTACAGATACTGATGGAGAGATGGGTTTATGTAATTGACCGTTTTTTTCAGGTAATATGCACTTTATATACATAGCCATTATTTTATTTATCAGCTATTTTATTAAACTCAATACACGTCGGGGATAATAACCTGATGGACTTTCATCCTGCTCTTCTTTTTTGTGGTAAAACTGTTCGCTGTCTTGCAACACATCATTTCCAAAGAAATCGGCGATGGCCTGGGGCAAAAACCAGTCCATTGCCACGATAATTGCTCCGTACAAAAATGAGACAATTCCTATATAAAGGAAGACAATTTAATATACTGGCAATTGTTTTTTATTTATGTATATTAAAAAATAGATCTTCATATTTTTACAATTATTAAAGGCGTATAAAAGTAAAAATTTGGTCTCACCGCCAGCGAGAACCAACCAGAAACTTGCACCGTAATGTGGGTTTAATACAGCATCTTCGAAGGGAATGGTGAGTGGCTGTGAACCCCATTTGATGGTAGACCATATGATAAGGCTGACAAACATAAAGGCCGATGTAAGCATGAACATGCAGCCAGCGTAGAAGAGCACCACCCCGGACAGAATGTTTGCGATCAACCAAACCGGAACCGCCGTCCTAAAGAAAGTCGAGTCTGGTCATTATGGACACTAGATGGCATAGAGAGTTGTATCAGCTTGTACCTAGCACTTTTTGTATTTTTTTGTTGCTATTCCTTATTTTATTGTTTTGCTTTCCAATATAGTTATTTTTTGTGGTAAAAAAATATAGCGCCAATTCTTTTCTGTGTATAACGCCAATAAAAAACAAAAAACCCTTAAAAGTCAAAACAATTTTTTTTGTATTTTTCTTAAACAGCGACTGTGTGGCCGAACGGTTAGTGCAATCGTCTCGTATACAGACTCGTGTGTTTTTGGTTTAAGACACATCATGAAAAAAGTCTATCTTACTAAATACTGGTTTTGAGTTAAACAAAAATTAAAACTCTATCGTATAGGTATATACATTTAAATTGCTTCTGTAATTGGATTGTTGGCTCATTCGTCTCAACAATATGTATCTAACAATAACATGTATCTCACGATAACAGTGACAAATTATTGATACCACACAAATTTCCCTTACAAGTTATCTGATTTTAACTACGTGCAAACTCATACAAGTGGATTTCCCCCAAGAATGCAAACGGCTTAATTATCTCCTTCCATACATTCCGAATATACATAGGGAAAGTAGTAACTGGATTTAATAATACAAAAAATAGACAAATAATTCTTAAGTCCAGAATAACTAAACAGGCCTTCTTCTATTTTGTATAAACTATAACTTTATATTAACGATTATTTTTATATTTAATATTATTATTTTTATATTTTACATTATTGATATAATATAATCGATATGCTTCTATAACTCTATGGCGATTAAAATCCATTTTTTGTTATAAGAGATAAGTCTGGTGATCACCGATGTATAATCATCATATAGTAATGTGCGTAAGTGAAGATAGTAAAAAACTTGCCAAAGTTGTTCTTTTCTGAATTTCAAAACTCCGACCTTATCCTATTTTTTCTTTGCTATGATCCTTTTTTTAATCAAATCCAGTTCATTAATCGGGCACGCTAACAATTCGCCCACAAAACCGTCCTGAAACCAGGAAATTATCTCCAGGACCACGTGCTATACATGGCGTATTAACAATTAATAGATGTCTGCGCAACCAGATCTGACGAAAGGTACCCTGTTACTCATGGTTTTTAAATGAGTAGTTTGCTGAGTTTCAATGATAGTGATTTTTAATGTTTATAAGGTTAGAAGCATATGCTTGGCTGCGCGCCCGTGTTTTCATTTAGCTGGAAAATTTTGTGATAGAAGAGCAGAGCTTCGTGAAACAAAGCTGTTGATTCTGTATTTCCTAGCTGTTTTATGCGAAAAATGTCCAGATGTACTAGGAAGTACCAGCTGGAAATGTTGAAAAGCAAAATAAAACATAGGGGGGGGTTCCTGTTACAGGCTTTTGGGTGATAGCCCTTTTTGATGTCAGTTTGCGTATAGGAGAGATGGGGGAGAATAATTGGTTAAACGCCTTGTATTTATGCACTTTTCGATCTTTCGGCTGAACTATCGCGACTTCATACTAGGAACTAGAAAGCGAGAAAGCAATCTCATCCAATCCATACTGCTCCCGATGCAATGTAATCAATTAATTGTTTTATATTCAGGCCCGGTGCTAGGAACCGCGGGGCCCAATTAGAAATGTGATGGCGGGGCCCCTACTCTTCATAGCAAAATTTATGGGTGTTTATATATCATAAAATACATACCAGTACATACTAACTACAAAAATAGACATTTAATACTTGCTATAAAACAAATTAAAGGTAATGTGGATGTCTATTTACGATATACCGGTATTGTTTTACTTCCAAACACTTATATACTGTATATATATATATATATATATATATATATATATATATATATAAAAATATATATATTGTTTAGCAACCATATTCATTATGACGTAACAGGCAGACACAGAAATATAAATTTGACTTAGTTACGATGCATAACAAATTGATATTATGAGAAAGAATATTATTTCACTTTTTATTTTACGTTTCAGTAGTATTTTAAACCTCGTAATACAGAAAGACGCCCGCTAGCGCGGGGCCCCTTTAAGGTGCGGGGCCCAATTTGATCTAATCGGTCAAATCGGCCTAAAACCGGCCCTGTTTATATTAACATACCACAAAACTTCATTGGTGAACCATCCCGCCGTGCGATAGGACCTTCCCCAGCGGATCAACTCCCCATCCAATGTGAAGTATTCTGCGATCCATTGGATTGGCAGCGGGACTCCCCTGTATTGCGCCTGTCGGAACTCCTGATTTATACGTCCAGCTATGGAAGTAAATATATCTTTATTGCTTGCGTGTGCGATGAAATAATACGAATATTTACATCTGCCTTTCATATAGCCACTTTGACATGGAATTAAATCTATGTGAAAGTTAACTACTTTCGTTCCTTTTCTTCTGTGTTTTTCATTACTTTGGTGGGTTCACAAATATTGACATGTCCATATATAGTCATACAAGTATATCGTGGTCAAATTTCGTTGAATTGCGTGGGCCTTATATTTTACACAATCAAGCACGCATCGGTTTAGATGCAAAAAAACTTATCAAGTTTGTTTTCTCAATCACACTGAATATTGTACTTTACAGCTTGAATCTCACCGTAAGGTCCAAAGCCGATGCGTCCTTGTCTCCACGCCCAATGAAATCTCTCATTGTAATCAATCCGTTCGGTAAAGTTTACGCTGTCACTATGGCCGACAACTTGGTAAACAGGAGTTCCTGTGGAAATAGGGTTAGGAATAAGCTCTTCGTTCGAGTAGAAACTTCACCAACAAGAGTTATAAATGTTGGTTGTCTTAATAGTTAACATTGCTAGATCGGTAAGATGAATAAAGTGGCCCTTAGACTTTTTGACTGTATGTTCAACTTTGTATTCTGCACACATAAGTTCTCATAAATAATTGTTTTAATTTTTACGGTATAGGTCATATGATCAAATAACTACACCCCAACAAATTGTATTAAAAACTAACAAACAGTACCCGGTGATACCATTGTTTAAAATTCTGGACTTATATTGAAAACCTTTCGTATAATATCTCGCAGTAGTATACCTAACGTATTGTCCGGTAAACAATTGGGCATTCAGTACACACCGCTGAAGAGCGATGCTATATACATAGAGGTCCGATTTCCCTTTGTCTTCTACGGTTTATTCTTAGTTCTATATATGTTTAAAGGATCAGGTTTTACCATTTCAGTACAAACCTTTCAGCGTGACGTTAACCGAACCGAGACCAATCTTCATTCCAATCTTCGCATGTATCTCGGTGTTGGTAAACGCTTTGTATGCCGTTTTCGTTTCTATTTCGGCACTTTCCCAATCCTGGCCCAATACTCCAACTGCAGATGCATGTTTAAAATTATTATTTTTATTTTAAAATATAAAAAGTACAGTGTTGCTGCTTTTAATTCGATGTTAAATACCTTGAATTCAATTGAGGGAATTTTAATACTAAATGTGATTTCCAACTTTATAAGGGTTTTCCAGGTAAAAAAGCAACTTACGGAATATGGAAGCGCCAATGAATAAACTGATCACAACTCGAAGGACGAAGTACAGCCGCTGAAAGCATAAATAAAAGTAGGGTTTAAAATAAGATGTTGGGAAAATAAATTGCTGAGGTGAGGATCACAAAACCGCAAATTATGCTGAATTTCGGGGACGTATTCATCCAAAACAAAATCGTCAAATAGTTACGCTCTTTTGTCATGAAGTCATGTGGTTAAAACGTAGGTAATGCATTCTTTGGTGTCAGGTGACGCGTTAAAATCAAGCTCGACCGTATGATCCCTAACGACTCCACCATGATCTATTTTTGTATTATAACCAAGCGCTTGATATCGGGACCTCTTTGAGAAAAGTTATTTAAAACTTGGATAACTACCATCACCAGACACGCCAGACAAGTCGCAACCGAATGCGGAACCTTACACTATACTTAGTATGGCAGGTTTTGTTTAAATGTTGATTTTGTGACGTAACGTTAGTTCTGCTGGAAAAGTTTCTGTTGAAACAAAGCCAATGGAAATTCCCAGCAAGTCGATCAACGTCTGTCACGCACCACGCGACTTCTGCTTTGTGTTAATAGTTACCGCGCATAGCTTCAACGCTTAACCAACATATAACTTTAAATTTTTAACTTACTTAAGCTTGTTTTAATAACACTATATAACAAAATATCGTTTGCGACGTTTTCAGTTCACGTCAATTTGCATAACACAATGCCTCCAGGTAAAACTAATGCACCGCCGATACATTGCAACACTATGCAATAGTTATCGATATAAAAACTGTTCGCTAACATTTGTAATCATAGTGACTTACGGCGATTCCTTTATACCCCGGGATAATCAGGGCGAAAGAAAATGCAAGGATGCAGAACGCGAAGATGAACCCCACTTCTAGTACGTCAGAAGTAACAGGGGTCGGCATTGCAGGGTGCTGGGTCGGACCCCCCCGTGACCTCCAAGCATCGAACACCATTTTTGAAATTATAGTTTATTTACTACAAGTAATAGAGACTGCAAAACAAACATAAAAATTGTCAAAAAACTACACACTTTTATTAAAAAGCTAGGTGGCCTAACGGAAAAGCCTTACTACAGGATATTCTTTTTTGTTATAAATTCTGATGTAATTTTCACATTATTGTTTTCGGTCAAAGCGTAATCGAGGTATAAATACTGAACGATACATTATTTTTTGTAATCTTATCACAATAAAACCGTCTTTTCGTCTGAAACTACCACAATTGTTTTATCTTATTTTAGTTTCCCATTATTATATCCTCTTTTTCAAACTTTAGTTTTTCTCTGTCTCTCTTTTCGCGAAAATTAAACGAATAGACTTTGATCAGATATGGGCGCAGTGCGCACCAAAACTTTACACCACTTGGTTCACTAGTTTTCGCTTCGTTCTGCCAAAGTGCGACTTCGATGTCTGTCCCGTGGTCACATCCCCCTTTTTTGCAACGTAATCGGGGGAGTTCAAAGAAAATACAAGTAGTTCGCACAAAACTACTGACCTGCTAAAGTCGAATATAGGTTATGCTTCCTATATATTTCTTTCTTTCTACTGTTTAAATGATGTATCATGTATAATACAAAACACGTAATATTTATTTCTTTCTACTTTCTACCTTTTGTATTGTGTATAATACAAAAGGTAAAAACATATCAGGTTAAGTGTAATATAAATCAATCTGACCTTATCTTCATACAGAGGCCTGCCGTTTTAGTTATCAAAAGTTGTGTAGTTAAACTGCCTATCACTCAGAACTAACCAACAACAATCACTCACTGCATTAGTAGTGTATTGTTGTTTGCACAATTGTATGCTTTAAAAACTGGACGTTATATTCTGTGTGTCAATAGGCGTATATTTATACGTGTGAATCACTCATCCGACTGTGAATCAAAAATTGCTGTATCGGTACATAACGTCTCTTTACTCACAATTCTAACACACAACTCAAACATTTTGACTTTACAAACGCACACATTCGCTAGAAATGTATTTAACCCGTTTTAAAATGAAGCAAGATATATTTAAATAACTTTATTTGTGTACTTCGGGTACAAAATACTCACAGTGCCGTATGGTTTGGGAATGTTTTAATATCAAACAAAACACACAGTGAGTTGCTATGTGACCGATTCAAGGAACTCGTATATATATATCTTAGTATGCACGGTTGTTTTTGATTCTTCCCGTTTTAATTTAATGACGTAAGAAAATGTGCAACATATGGTGAAGTATGGGAAGTATGGTAGAGTATACATTTTGACTAGTAACCGTAGATATGAATTTACACATGCTTACCCATATATAATCACGTACAGACGTATTGACAGGAGCCTGTATTTGTTCTGTTTAACTGAATAAATGTTTTCTTTAATTTAATGACAAAAACTCGATAACCAGGAACGGTGCTTTTATATTAGTCAAATATCGGGAAATGCACGATCAAGTACAATTTCGGTCAAAGCATTCGACGAATTTTTACAGCGCTCCGGGAATGAGATGAGTTACAAGAAATCATAAAAAATGAAAATCGTACAATCGTACCCTTAATCGGGCGGAAATCTGATTGTAACATTTTGTTTTTACCCTGTTAGTATTTCACCATATCCCTTTCTATCGCAACAATGGTAAGAAACATCATTAATGGCAACCTTGTCGCGACATGTCTGTCCTTGTAAAATCGAGTCAAGATAGTGTTTTTAAAATCTAGATTGCGACACTTTGGCAACGGCAATCGTCTTAAGCTGTTTAAAGCCACATTCAAAAAAACACTTCGTTGGTAAAAGCATTAGGGTGGAAAAAAATATGCTTCTTTCCAACTTTATTAAACCTAATATTACAGTACCACACCTCAAAGGTTTAACAGTTTTATGTTGAACGTCAAATGTCTGTGTCTCGTGTCGAGTAGTATGCTTACCAATGCTGAAGTTAAGAATGAACATAACTTATTTTCAAGTTATCTGTGTACAGTTTCCAGCAGTAGTGGTTACACTCATCTATCGGACACCTTCTCACCGCTGGACATTGGACATGCAGTAGATCAACTAGTTACAGACAAGTTACAGATGTAAGCGAATATAACTTTTAGACAATGTTTGGTGTCCTTTTAAAAGCTTTATTAGGCCTCACTCTAAACGCAAGGGTGGAAATAAAATACACATGAATACCTTGGAAGGCAACATATACAGATGGCGTTCAACCAATTAAGAGCTCAATGAAAAGCAGGATGTGACGAGTGGTACCCTTCATGAGTCATTGTTTTTAAACAAGTGTTTTGCTGAGTAACAATTGTGGTGATTCCCCCATGTTTGTTTATTTAAAAACAGCATGTGCTAGGCTGCGCGCCGGTGTTCTCGTTAAGCTTTAAAGTTTTGTAATAGTGGAGCAATGCTTTGTGAAATAAAGATCTTGATTGTGCATCTGCTAGCTTTTTTGTTGGGAAAAAGTTGCCGATGTACGAAGGGGTATGGGCTCAAAATTTAAGTTAAAGTTTGAAGGGTTTTAAGTTTAAGGTTGCAGATCCAAGCTTCAATTTTAAGTTGTAAAAAATCTAAGACTGTCTATGTCCGGATTTTGAGTGACAGCAGCCGTTTTTGTGAGGTCAATTTGCATTGGAGAGATAGGAAGAATAATTAGGTGACCGCCTCCCGAAACTGCCGCAAATGATGCTTTTCGTTTTCTCTTATTAAAAGGATTTAATTTGCAAAATGTACGCCTTATTTGCACCGTGAGAAGTACGGGGAGTGAAACTTCAACGTCTGGTTAAATTTCCTTTGCAGTAGCAGTAATACACCCATTTGACAAGGAAAAACGGGTATTTAAAAATTAACATTTAGGCGGCATTTCCCATGAAAGTTTGAGCCGATGTGAATTAAAAAAGTCTTTTTTTCGTCACCTGGACCGTTTTTGTATAGTACGTGCCGGTATCCATGTATCGGTACGCCGTTAACCATTCGGCCACACGACCGTAGCATATTTTTCTTTGTTGATAAAATATATAGACACTGTTATTTTACAAATGCGTCACCGATTTAATGCTCATACTGTCACAGCCCTTTCATTGCAATCTGTTCTTCAAAAATAAAGCATGAAATCCGCAATTTGTCGTGTAACGAAGACGAGTATATGAAAACCGTATTCTTGCAACGGCAACTAAAAAATGCCCCAGTTCGACAGCTGACGCATTTGTTTTACTGTTTTAAATACCTTCGGTAAATTTAGCTTAACAAACGATCATGTAGCTGCTAGCACAAAACATTGGGTACAAGAAACAGTAAGGCCGGATAAGATTGGGTCACCACGCTAGATGGTTCAATAAAAATCAACATTGGTAGGGGAAAAGTGGGTAAAATGGGCCACGTGGGTAAAATGGGCCCCCTCCAATTTTCAATATATTTTGAAGAATAAAAATTTGCTGCAAAAACCAGTGTCAGTATATCAAATTATGGAATCTCCAAACCGAAGTTTGAGCGTGAAATCGACAAACTCAATGTTTTCTGTAGCTATTTCGGTTTGAGAAGGTCTGAATCTAAATTTGCAATTTTTGTTTTCTGCTAATAAATAATAGAAAAGATCAAATACTAAAATAAATTTTACTGTAGTTGAATAGAACTATATAGTCTAGACCTACTTTTACTGGTAGAAATAAAACTTCTTTTTTTTTAAATTTGTTATAGAGATTTTAAGTCGTATGTTGGCACCTGTCTAATATGGGCCCCCTGTGTTCATTTGGTAACTAACGGGGCTAGACTTAGCATTAACAGTACTAAAGGGCTAGACTTAGCACTAACAGTCATATTATGTGTTTCACAATAAACTAAACGGTTTTTCTAAATGCTATTAATAACATGAATTGATAGTTATGCTTCCAATAAAGTAGCAAGGTGTTATTGCATTAGTATACTAGTAACTGGGTATTAAATAAAAAGTAATTGCTGTAATCCAAAGTGTTAAATTAAAAAAAACAAACTACATCATAAAAAGAAAAGTAATAACATTGTTTATATGGGAAGCGAATATGGATACTGTTATCTGGCGAAATGTTAATGTCGAAAACGGGCCGGGGCCCATTTTAGACTACACCCTTGTCTAAAATGGGCCACTAACGAAATATTTTTCTTTGTTGATAAAATATATTTAACAAAAATTATTAGAAAGTTAACATGTTATGTGTAAAGACTTTGGTATTAGGTGACACCACATGAAAAACTTAAGTCCAGCAGGCTTTATATCAGTAAAATAATACGATTTGCAACTAAAGGGCCCATTTTACCCACTCTTCCCCTATTGCTAAAGCTGACAATATATGGCCATGACATATGAGACTTTTTAAATTGACCGTGAGAACACAGTGGTAGTGGTGAAAATAGCCCAAACGCATGGACAATTATTTTGGCCGCTAAAAAATTGCAAAAACAACATTGTGTGTGTGTTTAAGATTTTAAATACAGCGTGTTCACAGGTTGCTAGAATTACTATGTTGTCAAAAACGACTGAAATTTATAAGCCTCCATTAACATCGTGTTTAGAGGATAAAAGCCTGATTTAACGTTTATAATAGATATCGAATACCTTGTTGGGTTTTCGACAAAAAAGGGAATTCTTATTAAGTCTTCCATTATCCGCGTTGTTAAAATATTGAACCAAGAAATTATATCGTCATTTTAGCAAAAAATATATAAACCCTCATATCTTATTGCTACAAAATTTACCAGCCATATTACTAACATAACACGACACCAATGCTGTGATTAGATTTATGAAAAAAAAATCAGCTGTGATTAGATTTATGGAAATTCGAAATGTTGATGTGATTGTGGTTTTTTGTCTTCTGGCAAAGTAAAAGTTGTATAACGTCGAGTAAGCTGGCAAAATGTCCATTGGTAAGTTTTTGGCATATGTCGAATAACACTGATATAAAAAGCTTATAGCTTCCACGTGCATGTTGGACAACTCTACGTTAATCTGCAGCTACTTGAAATCTTTCTATCAAAACAATGTGCTGCTCGGTGTTTCTGTCTCATTGGCTATAACATGGCACGTGACAAATAACGTAAAACGTGGCTTCCAGTTGAATTGTGGAACATTAGATCAGTTATATCTGAATGGAGGTAATCAATATTACTGCAGTTTCTTAAATTTGTATTTTTCCTATTTATTAAGCATCCATCAGTAGTAAAATAGGCACAGTATAATCTAGCAATGCACGTTGGAAACAGTGACTGAATAGCTTAGTCTTGCCTTTTAGCAGAATGTTTGATGTTGTTAAAGTTGTACCGAGCTAGTCGGTTGTGTTCTTGTGCAGGGCAGTTAGCGGAAATCGCCCGAACCCAGTAGATTAATGGGTCTACTAAAACTAAAAAAATGCCTTTATCATATACAGCACGCATTAATAGCTCCGGTAACCCAGGTGGTAGCGAGGCAATATAACGTTTACCCATGTTACATCGCCTTTTCCATTTTAGAAAATAAATATGATTATTCTATTCTATCAAAACAGTACATTGATAATTAGACTGACTCTTGAACCGAATATGTTGGCGTATTAAACCTAATAGAATAGTTTTATTTTTAATAATTAATTAACTTAATTTGACCAGACCATGTCGCCAAAGGCGAAAGCAGAGGAAAGTGTCAAAAGTAGTCCAGTAAGTGGAAAAAACAATGATCTTCGGGAGAGAAAACAATCCGAGGGTGGTGATTCGAAGAGTAAAAATGGCGATATATCGACAACCAAAGTAGTTAAAAAGAAGTCAACTTGCTCGATGTTATAAAGTATGCGGATGACATCTCCGAGAAACCTTCAGCCCAAGCAGAACCAAAGTTAGAAAATGTCAAAGAGATAGGTGATGCTGTGACGAAGAAACGTAAAATAGATGCTTCTCCCATTCAAAGAGACAGTGAAA
>CH000799.1:111130-123625 GCA_000149265.1 Ciona savignyi | reverse complement strand
AAAGAAGTCAACTGCAGGGGCTAAGGGAAAAGGCTCACGCCAAAAGGACGAAAAACGAGAGAGACGAGAAAAGAGGTTAAATAAAATAAAGAAGAATAGCGAAGTTAAGTCAAACTGGAAGAGTTTCCTGCTTACGGTTCAATATTGGTGCAGGCGACACCCACTATTTTCAGTTCTCTCAATAAGTTTTCTTATGTTATCCGTGGCACTGTACTTTGCTACTGGATCTCTTGAAGAAAGAAAAAATATTAAACACCCAACAATAACAGATAAGGTACTCTACCTTATAATAATATGTATGTCTCCCTAAACGTTTATATAGCAATGGTTCATTAACCGGGTAAAATGATCGATACTTAAGGAAGTAAATTAGCTTATATTATTACGCATTAATTATTTTTTTATGTGATACATTTTTAATCAGTTTATTCAAAACAGGTTACAATGAAAATTGCGGTAGAAGACGGAAAAACCGGACAACTCGTATTTGGCTTGTATGGTCAAGCGTGCCCTCTAACGGTGGAGAACTTTATCAAATTATCAACACACGAAAAGGGATATGGATACAAAGGGTCTAAATTCTTCATGATTTTCCAACGTCATATGATAATGGTTAGCATACTAGAATTTACCCGGTTATCGTACAGTAGTGACTTCTTATTATTTGTCATTCCTTGTTTAAATATCTTACACGTATTGCATGATGTTCTCTATGCTGTCATATAACCAGATAATTGCCAGAATGGAAGGACGCATTGAAGTTGGTTGGCTGTAACACAAGCACCACTAGGTTATGACTGATCACACAGACTGATATATCTGCCACACGTGGTTGTGAATTTCGAATACCGATATATACAAAATTAAGCCAACTAGCAACAGCATGTATAGGCCTCGGTATTTATTGATATCCTTTTTCGGTTGATACACATATTTTCCAGGGTGGAGACATTGTCAATAACAATGGCACTAGTGGTCGCAGTGCGTTGGATGAGCCGTTTGAAAATGAAAATCTAAAACTTAAACATCTGGTACCTGGTACATTGGCTTCGATTGGTTTGAAGAATAATTCTGATAGTAAGAAAACCTCTCAGTTTTATATAACATTCGACCAAACCAGTGCATTCGATGGAGCAGCAGTTGTTTTCGGCCGCGTAATTAAAGGTAATGCTGTTTGTTTTTTTAGAGAAAAAACAAATTGTGGGGTGTCATTTAGGTCACTGTGTCTTCACCATATAAACTTTAAATAGATAAAAAATATTAAAGTCTTTATCCCTACATAAAGTCTTCATCCCTACATAGAAAACATTGTGCTTTTGCAACAATTTGAACATTTAGGTGAAGGGTTTATTTCTAATTTTTTAATGCTAGTTTGAAATACCATTATGTTAAAGTGCAAGCCTTCATCCTACACACGCAGTTGTATTGTTCGGTTGCGGTATCTTATTTCATTTTACAAAATTTAACCAACGTCAGAATGCCCTAATGACTGGACTAAGGCTTATAAAAAAGAAAGTTAGCTGTAGTTAATTACTATAATATGGCAAATACTGTCGACAGCAATTTTCGCATGATTTGCTAAAAGTCGGGTTGGGTCAAAAACGACACTTTTGCAAAAGTTTGATAAAATACATTCCTTATATATAATAGTGTTTTTTTAGTTACACAATTGGGTTAAACATTATTATTTTAATTTTTTTTAAAGGATTTGATTTCTTGGATTACCTTGAACAAGTTCAAGTTGACGAACAAATGGTTCCCACCAAGCAAGTTCTTGTAGAGGATGCAAGTCATGAAAAGTGGAACGGAACATAAGTCGATCTTTAGTCGACCAAATACAATAATGTGTTGCATCTTTGTTGGTTCTGGGGTAATTAGTGTAAATTTTTCGTGAAGGAAACAATAAAGAAAATGCATCTCTAAATATGTTAAGTGATTTAATGCCGTTATAATCATCTTATCTGTAATTATGCGTAAACAGTAAATTAATGTCCATATGTTTGGGCTTTTTTTCACGCCACAAAAATTAATTCGCCTGTAACGTAAGACGTCACACGTCCCAATAGCAACAAATACCGCTAACGAACAAATGGTGTAGGTGTATGCCTCCATTACAAAGATGGTCATCTCTCCGAGGCAAAATGAATATTTTTCACATCTAGACTATGCTAACCATTTATAATATATTGTACATAACCACGAATCTAAGCGCGCTTCACAAACTAGACCAGGATTCAATTTTAAGTCATTTTACTAATAAAAGATGTATTTTATATTTCGAAACTATATTTTTTATATTTCTCAGCAGCCGTTGACGCCGCCTAATAACCATCACCGCGCAGTACAGTAAACCAACACAACACCATACGGGGAAAACTTTACTAATATAATACTGTTGCAGTTTTTAACGACGCTAAACAATTCGACACGTTTTATTGGTTTGTATTATTTGTTATTCCAACATTTATATTATATGTATTGGAAGCGTTGGGGTGTATTTTAAGTTCGTTTATTTATTTATTTTAGCACACTTACCGGGGTATATTTACATTAAATATTATTGAATTCAAAAATTACAATGTGCATAACAGAGCAATGCATTTAGTATAGCACTCATTTAAAAGTGGGGGAAAAGTGCAGCGCAGTATTGCACCCATAATACGAACAAAAGAAAACGTATATTAATATAGAAATAATTAAAAATAAAAAAAGTAAATAAATAGCCAAAAATGGATCTAGAAAATTTAAGAAAAACTAATGATTCTGCAGCAACGATTCAATTGTATTAATGATGTTTGGTTGTGAAATTTTTGGTTCGTTCTGACGGCCACCTTCATCGTAAGATAACATTGCCCCACAATAAACGGTGAAGGTGGAAGAAAGACAGATGATCTTCTCCTTGTTGAAGAAATGTTGGGTGTTCGGATCTATGAAAAAATAATATCTGGCAGAATCGATGTCAATTTGCCTCAAAATAGAAATAAAATAGAAAAAAAGGTTAGGAGCAGGGTGTTGTGATATATGTAGGTTATAATAATACAACTAAAACATAAGTCAAAAATTGCAGTAATGAATTTTAAAAATAAAGCGCTCTGTTATAGGGTATTCGGGGTCAAAATACCGTAGAGAGGCGCTTGAAAGACACATCAACTGTCATATTCCGCCACCGTTTGACAGCTTTCTTAAAATGTAATAGGACCTAAGGAAGTAATCAGCTTTACGCACATGTGAATGACTATATGCGCTTGGCTTAAAGCCAGTTTTTACACGTATAGAGAGAACAATAATCTGTGAATTATATATGACACATTATAGGTATATGCGTATTCGTTAAATATTTTCAAAAACTCATCACGAAATTATAATATGCAGGATTGTCTAAAAATAGTAGAATAAAAAAGAATAAGCTTTTATAAGTCCAGTGTTATTCGGCCTGAAAATGCGACTTTAAGTTATTTTAAAGGGAGTTTTCTTAAAAAGTAAGTTTTGTAAGATCCTGATCACAGATGTTGGTAGTTGAAAGCCATCTATAGCTTCACCATGGTCGGGTTGTAGCCTTTATGTAGATATAACACGGCTGTGTAACATGGCAACTAACATGTAATATAAGAAACCTAATAACATTTAATACTTTTCCGTGTGAGCTTTATACAACGAATTGTGGAGTTACATACTTGTACTATAATTTATGAACTACAATACATGGGTGGGTAATTACTTTTCTCAGTGGCCCTGTTACAGTCACATACTTGTACTGTTACAGATAACATACTTGCTGGTTACTGGGCCGAAGCATCAAATCCTAATATAAAACTATGCGTGTTAAAACAATTTTATTAACGAAATACCTATAGCCAGGATGACATTCAAGGTACAATAAATAGATAGTGTAACAAATCATAATTATTAATGCGACTGATGTTGTCTTCTGCATGCGACCACAAGTTTGTTTAAATAAAGGTTGGACGGTACCGAGATAGAAAATGACGTGTCTTTCCTGTCATTATGGGTTCCCTTTCAATCTGAAGGAAATACATTTAAAATTTAGATTCAGGACCTGATGTTGGTGTACCAGCACATAAAGGAAAAAACGGACGAAAACGAAGGTATATCTACAAAAAAACGTAATACGCACACCTAAACACTGAAATATTAGGGGTCAGTAGTATTGACAGGGACGCTAGAGTTTCAGCATGGCAAATAATTCGGATGGGTGATTTTGAGGTATATATGTGTGGCTTGTTTTGCACCTTATATTCCGTTGCAGATATTACATGGAAAAATTCGTTTATAATTTTAGCCTACAGTTTTTTGCTTTAATAGTATTTTCACCATTATTTTATATCCATAAAAACTATAGCCGGTATTTTTCTATAACATTATTATTCTGTTTAAGCAAGCATACAAAAGTTGGCAGGATAAAACACTTCGGTGGCCCAGATACTGCCCGCTGGACGTATATAATTTCCCCCCTGCTATTAAGAATTTAAAGCATAAAATTAGTTAAGATCTCTGGTAGTTTTTCTGCTATTTTCATAGCTTGGTGAACGACGATCACCTAATGTCGCTTCAGAAAAAAATAGTATCTCGTTAAGAGTAAAACGTACGACCATGCCTTTTAAGAATTTTCTTGGCTATACCAAGCCATGTTTTGCCACTTGGTACAGGCACGAGAGTCGAGTGTATCCGTTTACTTTAAAAAAGGCAGCTTGTACATTTGTGAGGCGCCGAGATATCGAATAGCGTTTACGAAACAAGCCATTCACAATCGAGTCCAAATTTGTTGAACTTTAACCGAATGTAGGGGACAGAGTCGTGTGTACATGGTTTTTGATGACGAACAACGGCTCCTTAGAATGTTTACACTAAATATGTGCGTATAGTTATTTGCTATCACGCCCGTTAGCCACACCAATCAGCAATCGTGTGGTTAAAATGTGAGTTCAAACAGTGACAACATGTTCCATACAGACATTTCAATAAACTCATATAAACTATTCAAATTAAACGGTTCCATTGTAAAATAAAATTCAAAATCTACCGTTAGTTGAGAACAAAGACCTCTTTAGTAAAAGATACTCTTTGTGGTAACGCAAACGTTGAACACGTGCGAAGTTATTTATTTGGATGGCGTCGTATCTTGTGTCCGTTTGTTGCTTCATTTCTTTTAAAATCAAATTTAATTTTAAAACTTTAATTTAATGTAACAGGAAAAAGTTTTGGGATATTTATTAAATAAGGGAAACTATTTACATCTCACAATGCCTTTAACCGTTCAAGAAAACTGTTGGTGAGGTCGATAAAACCTAGGTTAAATGGTCTGCGAGGAGAGAAGTGTGTATTATTCTGGTAACGATAAATGGTAGACGGGCATTAAAAACGCAATATCTAATGTATGCTAATCAAAGTCAAACATGTTAAATTATGGTAGCTCATAACACTACCAGGATCGTCATATTGACCTTACTTTGGTGCCAGTTAAATAGGTGTTTTGTTGAAACTATCGCCTGGATACGCTTCATTGCGCTGAAACGGCATACCATATTATTGTAACTACGATTCAAAGGAGAGTGTGGGTTTCTTCACTGACCAAAGAAAGGTGCTTCCCGCAGGTTGAGGTAGAAATTATTCTCAGGTGGTAATTATATATAGTATTTACAGGACTTTCAAAGGTTTAGTTAAATATAACGCGTTCAAGATTAAAATATTGATGGTATGTCGTTAGCAACCACCATTTATTTTATATGGCCTTGCAATGAGCCTATTGACCTTGATGACCTTAAAGTGAATACGAAGGTTCGGTTACCAATATCCACAGTAACCTTAGCTAAGCAACACTACTTGTGTGACTTGTCCTATGGACCCGTCGAACTATAAACTTCGTAGACAACCTGAAAAGAGGAAATATTTACTTAATCGATTAAATATTTTACATTACGAAATCGTTGACTGCTATCGTATTTAACTGCAAACATTCTGCACTCGTTTGGAAAGGTTTTAGTATAAACTTTCGGTGACACTGGTACAAACCTGTATTTTGATTTGTTCGAAAGTAGGCATGTCAGCATTCAATGAATTGTTGGAAGGTTAGTCATGTAATTTAATGGTCCTTAGTCTCACATAGTCAAATGGTATATATATGATATACGATCATTTTCTCGATCCAGCAAGTTTAACAAAAATCTCACGATTATTCCTGTTATAACCACTGTCATTATTCCACACATGGGAATAAAATTAATTCTGATTCTATAAATTTGTATTGGAGAGTTTGGTTATTATGAACTTAGACGGAAAATAGTGTTTTAAACCTATCTCACTGGCTTCACAGGTAACTGGGGGTTTCAACCGTGGGAATTCGAAAAAGCTTTTGATGGAATTGAAACTCGAAACTTAACTACCAGCTGGAATGTTCCGCTTTGTCTTTCAGTGATGTACATCGGTATGATTGTGGGTGGTAAGCGGCATATGGACGCAAAAAAGAGGTATGCGTATATCACGATCATTTACCCAGGTTGAAAATAAAACAACACAAATAATATATTATTTCGAGTACATAACCTTGTATTAAAAATGTTAGTAAAATTAAACTATTTTTTCCGGAGAACGTAGAACCAAATTTACAATCGGGTATTTATGAATTTTGGTAATTAGCTTCTTCAACCAAATTCCCCCTGTCTTTTTCGTATGGTAGCACAGTTTCGACCCCAGTCTTGATCCACGATTTATTAAGCACGCTGGCGGGCAGTTGTTAAATTAGTTATATTGAGCGTACGCTAGCGCGCCGGTATTAAAAGATCAAACTCTGTCCGCCATCGTGCCTTTGTGGGTCAAGGCATATAGGCTGCAGTCGGGTAAAGAGCCACGCGTACACATACATGGAAAATGTTAAAATTACATTTTTTAAAGCATAAAACGACGTATTCAATAAAATGTGTTATAACATTATTATTTCGGAATTACATGCTGGGAAGTTACGAGTGAAAAACAATTATGGCTTAATTAGTGTACTAATTAGACTACCTTTCTTTGGCCAAGAACAGAAATTTCAACTATAAATTATAACACAGTTCCATGGGTAATTGTTCATTGTTTCTGATTCATGACACTGGTTGGTTTTACAATACTCTGTTATAAATCTTCAATACATACATGTGAGTTTCCATACCAAAGAAACCTAAGAGCATGGCTACATTATGATAAAGTTATACAATTTTTCTGTGAATAGTTAGGATTAGATAGTATCGGCTATAACTGGTAAAGTAATGATTTTACCGTGAATGTAGAGCGCATGTTATAGTGCTGATACTATCCGATCAATATAGAAATAGAAAACCTTTATAGAGATTTTTACGCCTACTTTGCGCAGTTACAACCTAAGAAAGCCAATGCTTCTTTGGTCTACCCTGCTGGCAATCTTCAGTATTGTTGGTTCCCTCCGAACATTGACATGCGTCTATTATTTATACAAAGACGCCGGCATAAGAGGTTTAGTGTGCGATAGTGGTATCTACACAAGACCGATCACTCGCTTCTGGACCATTTTATTTGTGTACAGCAAGTTCATCGAATATGGTTTGTAATTTTTTGGATTTTTTATTACATTGTACATACACAATAATAAGTGTGTTGTTTAATTTCAGGAGATACTGCGTTTATCATATTTCGAAAGCAGAATGTAATATGTTTGCACTGGTATCATCATCTGACTGTTTCGCTGTTTTGTTGGTCGGGCTACTCTGAACACAATGCCGGTATGTGGTGCTAGAGATTAAAGGGTAAAATGGTGTTTATAAAATGTCAGCTTGGTACGGTCTTGTGGCCGAATGGTTAACGCGACCGATACATATACCGGCTCTTATACAAAAAAACAGTCATGGTGACGAGCCCATCATGGGTTCGAAACTTGGCCCGGTAAAAAAAATTGTCAGCTTATCAAATTTTTGTTTAGCATCGTTCTTTAAAACTCATGATATGCTAATATATATGTAAATTTTAAACTGACAGTTTGTACAACCAGACTAGTTCAAATATTGTGATTTCGTAGGTGCGCCCGTGTTCATGTCGCTGAACTTTTTGATTCATGCATTCATGTACACCTACTATGCTGTCAGAGCGGCAGGTGTGCGGTTGCCACGTTTGATCTCAGTATTCATCACTGCTTCCCAGGTAAGTGATATTTTATGGTCATTACTGGTGTTAATGGTCTTTCGGATTCCCGGAGTACCGATTTGCAAACATCGGAACTTGTAACAGTGAAGTTGTAGGAGGACAATTTTTAGCTTAATGTCGTATAAAATCTAAATTTAACCTATCCCACTGATTCACAGATAGTACAAATGGTACTGGGTTGTGCTACAATGTTTAGTTTAATTGCATGGAGAAGCCAAACGTGCGTTTCGTCCGATCAATATCTATGGTCGGGTACAATTATGTATGGATCATATCTGGTTCTATTCGTTCACTTCTTTTATAATGCATACCTAAAGAAGAAACCCAATCTACAAGAAACACCTGTACGTATAGTTATAAACTGATCAGTAAATATCATATTGTATAACAAATAACGTTTTTTTATTAATTGATATAAGGGTAAAAAGGTTATTCATGTTTATCCCCGTAAATGAAAAAAACGTAAGAGGGGCGTTAATACAAGGGCTATCGTCAGATTACTCTCGCCCACCGTGTGATATTTCGACACTTTTGGCGTTGTTGCATCGTTTTTTACATATTTTATTGCATAACAGATTCCAAAGGCTCCTTCAAGTCACGTGACGGATGTAGCAAATGAAAACATTCGTCGGAGAAAAT
Organism: Ciona savignyi; assembly: GCA_000149265.1. Classification (NCBI taxonomy): domain Eukaryota; kingdom Metazoa; phylum Chordata; class Ascidiacea; order Phlebobranchia; family Cionidae; genus Ciona; species Ciona savignyi. The sequence goes on along the minus strand of CH000799.1, from coordinate 114,814 downwards.
AGATTCTGAATTCTATACCGAAAGATTATTCCATTTTGTCTGTGATATTCCAATCCAACCATTTTATCCATATACTATTACGATGTGTTTCTAAATGTACATAAATTAATTTATACTTGACTAAAGTTTATTAAAAAAGTAAACGCCAGGTTAGATATAGTCTCTATCGAATGGTTTACGTAGTGACTGAAGGTTGTGCTCAAAGCAATTGTTCGGTGGACATAGTCTTAAAGGAAGGGACCAATCATACAAAACAAACTATAATAGATTTAGACAAACATTTCATACAGTATAAATTATTAAAACTTAATCAAAATATATATTATATATATTTTATTCCCAATACAGTATGTAAAAGACCGTAGGCGGGTGACTGATATCGCGGAATTTACTAGAAAACGGTGTGTCCGTGGTGGGGTAAGCCTTACGCAGCTACACTGCAATGGGTTATTGTGCATACGATAATCGATGGATTGTTTTAGTTGTGTTTTTTTGTTGCGGCTGTTGGTTAATGCTGGCCGACCTGTTTTTTTATCTTGAGAAACTTTCTTAAATAGGTCTTTAGGTAATATATTGGAAAAATGTAATACGGTATAACGCACAACATTATATAGTAGAACTTTTTCGGAAGTTTCATCCAGCATTGCGTTGTTCGACCAACTGAAAACAGAATAGGCCCTATACCAAATGTGGTTTGCATTTTTGCTTTGCATGTTTAGATGTACGACAATAATTGGTTGCCATAAAAGGTTTAAAGTAGGCTAAATATTAAATTTAAAAAAAACGGAGTAAAATCAAAATGTGTTTCCTCAGGAATGAAAGGAAACCCATAATAATTCTGTTAGAGTATAGGAGGCGTTCAACTAATTATTTTCCCTATCTCTCCAATGCAAACTGACCTCACAAAAACGACTGGCACTCAAAATCCTGACATAGGAAGTCTTAGATTTTTTCACAATTTAAAATTGAAGCTTGGATCTGCAACCTAAACTCAAAACCTTACAAAATTTTGTTTAAAAATTTTGAGCCCATACCCCTTCGTACATCGGCAACTTTTTTCCAACAAAACAGCTAGCAGATGCACATTCAACACCTTTATTTTACAAAGCACTGCTCCACGATTACAAAACTTTACAGCTAAACAAGAACACCGGCGCGCAGCCTAGCACATGCTGCTTTCAACAAAACAAACATTGGGGAATCACCACCATTGTTACTCAGCAAAACACTCGTTTAAAAACAATGACTCATGGAGGGTACCACTCGTCACATCCTGCCGTTCATAGAGGTCTTAATTGGTTATACGCCATCTATAGCATAAAGTAGGGATGTCCAACATTTTATTGTAGTGGGCCGCATTGTCACTTAAATTAATTCAATGGGCCGCAAAACCTATTAAATTTCAAGAAAAATTGGTACATAAAGAAACAATTAAAATCCATTAATGTATAATCCTGTATTTCTGTTGCTCCCATACTTATAGCCTACTGTTACTGCGCCCCTTAAAGCTGACTGATACATTTTAATTATGCTAAGATTCAAAGGTCAAAATACTACTTGGGAGTGAAAATGACTAGCGGGCCGCACAAAAATCTCAGGCGGGCCGCAGTGTGCGGGCCGCAGGTTGGACATCCCTGGCCTAAAGCCTAAACACCACGTTCTTCCGATATTTCCGTTGTGCGTGTAACCAGTAGGTCTACTATCATTTTAAAACTCACTCGAGTTTGTATCATTCGGATTTTGTCTTGTTTAACCAGTGGCATTTTCTAAATAAATGCTTTGAAGTCTGAGAGCCGTTAGTTTGTTTTATTGAATTTATAGATAGACGGATGCTTCTACATCTTTCTTACATATATGTAATAAGTCAGGAATATAGATATATTTTGTGCATGATGTGTCGGGTCCACGTACTCTTTGGTATGCTTCGTTAGGAATTTTGCGGTGGGTAGTGCATATTTTTCGGTAATGATGTCGCATGTAGTTTATTTATCCTAAAATGTTTTACAATTTAAAAAACTTAATTATTAGTTTTCTATGATCATATGTCCATAAACTAATTTTTATACAGATACTTTTGTTATGTAATAATTCGCATAAACAAGTTAGACAATCGGTTACCAAAATATAAAACTTGCGTATACTAGTAACGACATAATTGCTAGGACAGGTACGGTAAAGGAATTTTAGTCAAATAGGTTTGGAACCAATGTTGCTGTAACCATATTAGTGATAAGCGTATGATTATCTGTACATAACTAGATAGTGAAGGCACTACGAGTTTCATTATAAAATGAAAATTATTTATTCAACAAGCCGACTAATTTTAGGATAGCATTTTGCGTTACTCTTTGTGTCGAAGCTAGGCAAAGATATAATAGTTGTACATGATAGCGCAAGTACCCGAAAGGGAACGCAACACTTTAACCATAACAGTTTAACTGCGCTGTTGTAAATCAATACGAGCAACAAATTGAACTCTCTCTTATCGTAATCTTGAAGGCCCAATGCCTTAACAAACCGATCTGACATTTCTTTTATTAACACGCCAGTTGAATTCAACGCCGGATGGCGTGATGCAGACGTGTTTAAAATCAGCCAAGCGAATAGTACAACCTATGAAATATAGCTTTGCGCAAAGCAAAGCTTACGTTACATCTCGCCAACAGTATCGCGTTTGTTTTGTTCTATTGAACCCGATGTTCTATTGAACCCGATTACATTTAAATTTGAGAGAATGACGAATAGTGTATTGTTATGCATTTTAAGTTCATAAGCCAAACCAATACGGATGTTCTGATTAGTGCTGCGTTGTTTTACAGTCCCAGGAGTGACGTGGTTTTAGCTGCCTATGCATTGTGTGAGACACTATGAATTCGGATTTATTGGAAACCTGGTCAGCTCCTTGTACGTTATCAGTTATGTACGTCTTCATGATATATAAAGGACAGCAGTTAATGGAAAACAGAAAAGGGTAAGATGTTAAGTCATTTAGTGCGGAAATGGCGCAGCTGTTCTAAGTTTAGAACCTGTGTGTACATAACAGATTGCATAATATGTTGAACCAAATGGAATATGTGTGCGATTATTGTCGGGTCCAAAGAGTGTTTGCATTGTATCATACCTAATATTTTCGTCTTATACGTAGTCATAAATGATAGAATGACTTGCATTATACTACGTAAATTAATCTCACTAATTTTCGTGCGATCGCCCGCGGTATTGTGTTCGCAAAAGCTCGAGATCGCTAAAATTAACATAAACAAGATATACAAAAATATGTACAAAATTTTGACGTTTTATTTATCTAATTTTTACTAACACGAAAGCAAGAGAAATGAGAAAAAGTAGAGAGTAATGACCAACCTTGTAAAACAAGTACAATTTACAGAACAAATTGCATGATTAAAGTTTTGTTTAGTAAACACACAACTTAAACTCAACACGGCCGGATATTGTTGCTGGAAAATTACTAGGTCGAGATGACACGCAGCTGTAACAAATGTTACACAGAACGTAGCACGCCGAAATACGTCGAAAAAAACGTAAGCAACAGACCGAATTTACCTCCGGATCTGGATACAAAACACAGCTTGTTTATAGTAATTACGCCTGACCGTAATTACGTCTGATCGTTTACGAAGTGGGCGCCCAGCTGGAAGTGGACTAAGATATGTACTTTCTATT
>CH000799.1:100343-111030 GCA_000149265.1 Ciona savignyi | reverse complement strand
ATTCATATTAACTTTATTTACAACAAAGAACTATACCAACAGCCAACTAAATTTTAAAATTGTTTTAATCAACCAAGTCTTCAATTAAATTTTTTTTTTTTTTTTTTAATTCAATTTAATTTCATCAAGTAATTAATTTTTTTTTTTTAACTTTGTTTGCATCAAAAACATTAATTATTTTATATTGATTAGGCCACATAGCGCAGCCGGTTAGAGCATTATCATTTCGAAATGTTGTTCGATTAGAACAACCGCTGCCTAGTTGGCTTTATCCCTGCACAAGCTTATTAGCAGATATTTGGAACCCAGTGGATTAAAAAAGAGTTAAACATAAATAATTGTGGTACTCAATTATATACAATACACTGTAATAGTTCCAGTAACCCGACAGAGGCCACAAAGTAATCTGCCGAATGCCTGTGTGATAATATGTTACCCAAGTTTGACAACAAAGAAATCAAACAACAACATAAAAAAAACTGGCATTAACACCAGACCACCATCTGTGGTTGTGACCTGCACATGGCTATCACAAATAAAATACATAAATCTCTTATGTAGTACGGTACTAATACAATAATTCTTAAATCAATAAAAGCTTGGTGTCAATTGGGATGACACTATCCGAATCAGAATGTTAGTAACATTATCCCTAGCAACTAAAATTTTTTTTAAGGTTTTAAGTTTAATTTATATAAATAAAACATATCTGGTTTAACTATGAGCTCTAATTTCGAATTGATAGAACTAATGTTAAATGCAACTCTGAAGTATGATCACTGATGCTTTCAAAATCTGGTAGAATTAAACTATAGATCAGGGGTGGGCAACCTTTCTCGGCCTGAGTGCCAAAATCGGCTAAAATTATTGGAAAAATCCTTTCGCGTGCCAACTTACAATTCGTGTTTTTGAATGTTTACTCCTACTATAATAGGAGTTGTACTATTTCCTACTATAGTAGAAGTTCTGTACTTTTGAATTGCACTAATGTGACATCAAATAGCTTCTTGTGATGTCATAAATGCCAATAGCCTGTAAGCTTTCATGACAAATTGTTTGTTAAGTTGATTGGAAAAAAAGTTGCGTAAAAACTTAATTTTACAGTTTTTTTTCAAAAGCGTCGTTTAAATTTTTTGGAAGGTGCTTAGCGGTTCCAGAAAATTGTCTCGCGGTCCCCAAAAGACCGCAGACCCCAGTTTGAGAACCGCTGTTTTACAGTAATGGCTTTTAATTTTTATATTTACTGTAAAACAACCAAGCGCTGTACTATTACTGATAGAGCAAACCTTAGGCAGGTGAAAAAGTGTGTTCAACGATGAATTTTTACTCTCATTAACGCAATTTGATAAACGTAACGATGAGCTTATGTGAAATAAGTTACCGGTCTTTTTTTTTACTTGCCGAAATATGCATTTATGACATTTACCGATGCCGAATGACCTTACTGGTACATCGTACATCGTGTTTAGTCTTATAACACTTTGTATCTCAATTTGCTAACAAAAGTAAATTAGGATGCTAGGGGTAACTGATATTAACTACTTCTGGTTGTATGCACAAACGTACAAATTTCTCTCACGTCCGATTCGTCTCTGGCAGCAGGTTGCGAAATTTGCAAGCGGATGTTGTACTCTTTGGTGTTTGTTGAGTAACAATAACACGGTAATAAATAATCAAATCTTCACAACTTACGTTAATAAACATTTTATGCACGTGGCCAAAGCTCAAATAATACAACAACTTTTAAGTTATCATCTTTAAGAGAAAGGAATCTAATTTCCTTGAACTAGCGTGCCAGAAATACGAGCTCGCGTGCCAAGTTGGGCACGCGTGCCAGGGGTTGCCCATGCCTGCTATAGATAGTCTAAATCAGGGATGTCCAACCGTTCATTGTAGTGGGCCGCATTGTCACTTAAAATAATTCAATGGGCCGCAGAACCTATTAAATTTTAAGAAAAATGGGTATATAAAGAAACATTTAAAAACCATTATAGCTTTATATAATCTTCCTGTTTCTCCCATACTTATAGCCTACTATTACTGCGCCCCTAAACGCAGACTGATACATTTTAATTAGGCTAAGATTCAAAGTGCAAAATACTACTTGGAGTGAAAATGACTGGCGGGCCGCACAAAAACCTCAGGTGAGCCGCAGGTTGGACATCCCTGGTCTAAATGCTTGTCTTGCCTGTATTGAAAGCCTGAGAAATGGCTGAATGAACTGAATGTTTCTTGTAAAAGATTGATATACTGTAAACCGGGGTGTATAGGGACTGCAGGGTGAATAGGGACAAAACCGAGTAAAGTTTTTTAATCTCCCAATTCTTAAAAATGAGTTATGCAGAGTCAATTTAAACAACTAGAGAGTGCCAACCACGTGTTTATCCAACACTATTTGTAAAACACATGTTGTAGGCCATATATTTATGGTACATGGTCCCTAACCACATTTTGTATTTTATACACTGAGTATGTAGTTTTTGTTTCTGCAAGCATAAACGCATGGGTCCCATAGTTAACCAACCAAACTTATTTTTCATGTGTAGTTAAATAAAGAAAAAAAGTCTTAATTTTGCAAATATTTAACCACAAATGCTTTAAATTAAAGCTTCTTTTCAAGCGCTGTAGTGAAATAAATCTAAATTTAGACTATGTAGTCTAACAGATCATTAAGTTTCATTGCGATTCCATTACTCCGTTTAGTAAATGTCGGGGCGCTATGGCAAGTAAATTTTGTTTCTTTATTGTATTTTAAACAACATTTGTTTCCGTGTGTCAACGTCTGTTTTTTCTCATTTACGCGGATAAACATTAATTTTCTATCCCTATCCTATAACAAGTATAATTTCCTATTTAAACTTTAACAGAATGAATGTATTAAATTGTTTACAGAAAAGCACCAAAATCAATTTATAACTTGTTCGTGATTTTTATTTACAAAGGCAAAAAGTGTATTAGTTTGTTTATTACATTTTGGCAAGTTTTGACGCATCACCATCACTACTTGCAGTTGACCTTCTCTTGGTCGACCCTGGTTGAAATGAACCACCGGGAATCCTGCGAGTTCACTGGCGACAATGCGTCAACGGTTTCTTTTAATTGTTGGGAGCTTGTTCTTTCTTTTCTTATTGCTGAATTCACCTCCAGCACCATATTTTCCATTGATCGACCAAGACTGTCGAGAGCCAATATTGCGTCCTCATACGAATTAATGTCCCGCACGAATTGCGCTCTGTACGCTCTCCCCTCGAACGCGGCCAGGTCACTTTCAAACTGCTTGAAAAACTTTTGAATTTCCATGATAATTATTGGATTAATTAATTTTGTTTCCTACGTTTCTGTAACAAAAAGTCGAGTTATATAACATAATATATGTATAAATATAGTCAGTAAATAACTAACATATCATTACTGCTAACAGAAATTTTAATAACTTCCTAATATTTTTTCTAATTTGCGATTTTAGTGTACAACAATTTAGACAAATCAGCTATTCTGTTGTATCCACAACTGTATTATATATGCAAAGACGCGTATAGCAGGTTACACGCGCAGCCGTCAGTCAATCTATGCAGAACAAGTTCGAGGTGTCATCATATTGTCCTAGAACAGAATAAAAAACAAAACAGTTATTCGTTAGGCACAAATATTTACAGGTTCTTAAAATTGTTAAAAAAGCCACAATATATTTTAAACAATCATACGAATTAAGAAGGGTCAGGTGTCGTTATACAATGTACCAAACACTTAATGAATTAAAAGTATGAAACCGACTTTAGCAAATATTATGCTTGTTTTTTAAGCAGTATTTGCAGTAAAATGCTAACAAAATTATAAAGTTTAAAGTACTGTTAAATTTTGTGTTTACGACGTGAAGCTATAAGATTATTTTTAATAGCTCGCCGTTACAGACTGAAATTTTCGGTGCAAAATATCCATATTTGATACACTGATAACACGAGGCAATTTCTGTATTGTTTAGTTTCTTCAAATCATATTTTTCGCAAAGAATACATAATTGCAGCGTTTAGGGTAAACTATTATACGTGGACCATTTTAGTTCTCACAATTCACCAGATTTTATCGACTTACCGCAACACCAGGCAACGGTGGCGTTCCTTTAGCTTGTACCGATTCCTGTTTACGTAATTAGTAGTATTAGTTAAGCATGATAACATGTACACATTTTAAGAGTAAGTATAGCATATCTTCAGTAAAGTAGCAGCACACTACACAGGGTGATAACTCGACTGAAAAAATGGTAGTACGAAAAAAGTTAACGATTATCCCACACTCGTAAATAGGATAGTATATTCATGTATTAGCTATATGTAGAATTGGGAAAACACATGAAGCGTTTAGTTTAGACGGACAATAAACATGAACTTTACGTCCTATGCCGTACATATTAGTTTTATTTATTAATATACATCCATCACGTTTTCCATCCATATCTATGCGTGGGTAAGCTATTTACTTTTATGCAATGAATAAATATAACTTCTCCTACCTTGCACCCCACATTAACAGTTCAAGCTTACTAAGATTATAATAGAATTAAAATTTACGGCCATTTTTTACCTATACTGCGCAAATGGCACATTTACAAATAATAAACCATATCCAAAAATACACAAAAAAAGTTGCAATATAAAGGTCATTCCCAGTAGAATCATTTAATTTTTTATGATAGGATATTTAGGTTTATCCCCGTGAGTGGGAAAACCGATTGCTCGTGTGTTAACCCCCTTAGTTTTCCCATTCACGGGGATATACATGAATATCCTATCCACATTTAAACCTGCACCTTTCGATTAAAAGGCGTCACACTAAATGACTAAACCATCAAACTAACTGGGCGGACATTTAAAAAAATTTCGGTATAAATAAATAAATGGTAAAATGAAACGTATTTGGGATAGGATAGATAGGATATTCATGTTTATTTTAAGTAAACACCATTGTGCTTACAATTTGTCACAAATTAATGCAAATAAAAGTTTACCTTCATTATCTTGTAAGCTCGATTTTTTCGCTTTTTCATATTTTTTTGTCCTTGGTCACTTGATCAGTTAATATTTTTTTACCCGTTTTTGATAAGTAAGTTACAAAAATTAAAAACATGTAAATAATACTATAGTCCATAATAAGTGAACTACGATTCATTCGGCTATTTAAACTGCTCAAGGTTTCTCTTTTTGTCTTTCTGCTTTTGGTAGCCGCAAATGACCATTTGACACATATAATCGATTTTTATTGGCTCGCTGTATCGCTCACCAACCGAAAGGCTTGCTGTAGAGTTAATAAAAAGACGTTTAACGATCCAACATTATGTTAAAAGATTCTGCTTGGCGTTATATTAAAAAGGGAACCGGGTGGTATCAACTTGAAAGAGAGTTAATAAAATGCCGTTTAACGACATACCGCTGTGTCACAGTTTTGTAGCATTTCGTATAATCTATTTTTGTTTTAATTTATTTTATGTCCTAAATATTTTGTGTTTTTACGTCGTTTAGTTTTGCATTTGAAGTTTTCCGACTCTCACATATTATTACCCGTTACGTAATTATCACCTTGTACGGCCTTTTGTATTTTCTCTGGTTTAAATCATTAACATAGTTTTCCCACCTAATTCCCCTTAGTTAGTCAAACGTGCAGATGTGAAACGTCTCGCACGTAAACTTCTCGCACCTCGTAAATTCCCTATATATTCTAGAAATTTGAATAACATAATATAACCTACCTCAACCTAAGTAACTTGCGCCAGACTATATAATTCGCATTTAGAATAAGTAATCTGCATCACATGTATTTAAAGACGTGAAATACAATTATACTGAACAAGGAATCAGATTTTGGAATTAAGAAAAGATTAAGCAACGAAGAAATATTGGCCACTATTATAATTAGTGAGCGTTTAGTGGAGAGTAGACTTTCTGCTGCGCAGCTCGCGAAAGACCGTTCGGCAGCAAGCAAAAGCAAGATCAGTAAACAACAAAAGAAAGCGTGAGCCCACATGCAGTTTATACTGGACGTCAACCAGTAAAAATGATGTATGTTGCCCATTTCTAGTCTGGCTAGAGGGTGCAAGTCGGCGTGTAAGATACAAACTATTGAAATTTGTTAGAAATTATCTTAGTTTGTGTTTACCGCACTTATTTATATTTTCAACTAGCAATACCAGCACTGTAGTTTCCGTTTTAGCTATACGGACAAAGATTATGCTTATGTCTATTTAGTACTGTATAAATAATTATATGAAAACAGCGAGTAATATTGTTTTTTAAAGTGAACCTAATCCCTCCTACACATATAAATAAATATTTAGTAGTAGTTACGTACCATGGTAATACTGTACACAAAAGATAATATTAAAACACAATAGACGATTATTGCTCTGAAGTTAGATATTATTTTAAGCCAAGGAGAAAACACGTTTGTACTACAAAAAGTGTTTAAACTCTTAGTTAAAAAATCTATTTTAAAATACACAATCAGAACCATCGGTATATACAGTAGTTATTATTGGACAGCGAGGCTCTTGCGTTATTTTTGCCTTATAATCCAGACCCTTGTATTAGTTTTTAAAAAATGGAGCCGAACGAGTTCCTAGAACTGTACTGTATTAAACAGTTAATAGAATTGTTCATTTATTTTTTACGCAGATTTAAAAGCAAATATATTAGACACAATCCGCATAAAATGGATGTTGCCTTAATAAATTTTCGCCGTGAATTGAATAAATTGGAAAGAGAAGTATACAAGGTTGGCTTCTATAAAGCTCTAAATCGCAATGAAGAAGTAAGAACATGCATTTTTGATGGATTACAGCGGATTAACCGGGCTTACAGAATATATAAACAAAAATCTACGGCTGAATTGAACTCAGCAAAAAAGTGTACCAAAGATTATCTGTATAAATTCTCACAAATACCTGATATTGACGAAGATAACGGGAACGACTCCAAAGTAATACCTCACGAAGCCTCCAATGCGAATAAACCAGAAGACAACTTTAGTGAAAACATTCTTGAAACAAGTTCCGACGAAAATGTGATCAAAATTATCCCCAGTAAAAACATTCCTGGAACCAGCTCGCAAGAAATGTTTAACTAAATACAAACATCTAACCAGCGTTTGGCCTACTTTAATCTAATTCTTACAAATAAAAATTTGTGTCAACTTTAAATCATGCAATATTGTTACAATAAATCGTACTAATAAAACTGGAATACAAATCCAAAAAATTATGTCAAAATTTGTAAGACAATTTAAATCGGAAATAAAATTTGCTATAGGTTGGAAACAATATGAAAATTACCAAACACACTAGAACTCGTTTTGCAGATTATAAATAAAAATAGAGGAATATATTTTTACAAGAAAAAGCTATTTTAATTTATCACGGCCTAGATAACGAGAGCGTGGGATTTAGTCAGGAAATCTGCTTTTAGATCACACTTTTGCCTAGGCGGTTATTGTGCAAAAAAACTATAAATGTCGTTTGACCTCAGGGAAATACCGTGTTAGTTTAAAACAAAAGTGTATCAGTGCGTTGTGCGTCAGAATAAAACCTAATTATTAATTATAACCAGATGCGCAGCTCTTAGCAGGTTACACGTGCAGGTAACCACCCAAAACTCACCACGAGGAGGTGGCTGGCGTCGAGTTTCACACACACACATGCACATGCAGCAAATGGACGACAAACAATAAAAAAATAACATATATTATTTGAACGTTGAAGTAAAAAACTTGTTAACACGTTATAATAGTTTAAACCTGGAAAAAAGTTAACATATTATAATAAGGCCCGTTGGTCTAACGGTTAAGTGCGTCGCCTTTCAATCGAAAGGTTGCAGGTGCGAAACTGATCGCTAGCTAGTCAGTTGTGTCTTTGGGCGAGGCACTTTACGGACATTGCCTAACCCCCAGCGGATTAATGGGTTCTACCAAATTGAAGGAACGTGTCTATCATATTTAACACACTACAATAGCTCCGGTTACCCGACGATGGGCGCGAGGTGATCTGACGATTGCCCATGTGTTAACCCCTTGGTTTTCCCATTCACGGGGATAAAGATGAATATCCTATCCTCCTATCCTATACTATATTATAATAGTTTAAACCTAAAGAAAAAGTTAACATATTATAATAGTTTTAAACCCGGGGAAAAAATTAACATATTATAATAGTTTAAACCAGAAGAAAAAGTTAACATATTATAATAGTTTAAACCTGGAGAAAAAGTTATTATATTATAATAGTTTAAACATGGAGAAAAAGTTAACATATTATAATAGTTTAAACCTGTAGAAAAAGTTAACATATTATAATAGTTTAAACATGGAGAAAAAGTTTTCATATTATAATAGTTTAAACCTGGAGAAAAAGTTAATATATTATAATAGATTAAACCTGGAAAAAAAGTTAATGTATTATAATAGTTCAAACCTGGAAAAAAAGTTAACATAATATAATAGTTTAAACCTGGAGAAAAAGTTAATATATTATAATAGTTTAAACCTGGAAAAAAAATAACATATTACAATAGTTTATACCTGGAAAAAAAATTTAACATATTAGAATAGTTTAAACCTGGAAAAAAGTAACCATATTATAATAGTTTAAACCTTGGAAAAAAAGTTAATATATTATAATAGTTTACACCTGTAGAAAAAGTTAATATATTATAATAGTTTAAACCTGGAGAAAAAGTTAATATATTATAATAGTTTAAACCTGGAGAAAAAGTTAATATATTATAATAGTTTAAACCTGGAGAAAAAGTTAATATATTATAATAGTCTAAACCTGGAGAAAAAGTGAACATATTATAAGTGCTAAAACCTGGAGAAAAAGTAACCATATTATAATAGTTTAAACCTGGAAAGGGCTGTTAACATATTAGAATATTTTGGAACATGTGAAATGATATTTACATATTACAGGTTGGAACTTGTGAAATATTATTTACAAATAATAGGTTGAAACTTGTGGAATGATATTTACATATAACAGGTTGGAACTTGTGGAATGATATATACATATAATAGATTGGAACATTTGGAATGATATTTACAAATAATAGGTTGGAACTTGTGGAATGTTATTTACATATTATAATAGATCGCAATAATAAAAGATCAGAAGACTTATTCAAGAAAATGCTGGTTAACAGAATTTGCTTAGTACTCATAAACACATACAAACCAATGATCACCGATTACTTCGTTTTCTAATCGATGCTGTGCCGTTGTATTAACAACCGCAATACAAAGGTTACCCGATGGATTCAATCTTGCTGCAGTTGCCCTTCTAACGAAAGTATCTGTGAACAGGTTGATGGGTTGTGGAGCATCCAGCCATGGTGTTCCAATTCCTTGCCCATCCACCTCATCGATGATGCGCAAAACTTCATCATCCGCCAGGAACCGACTACAATCTGAATAAGTACCAAGAATTTGGTTATAAGACTGAATAATAGCATATATGACTGGTGGCCAAATAATGGGAACTAAGTCTCCTTCAAACCAATTTCCATTACGATTATCATTGCACCATAATGCTGCACGTGCAGCAATATAGCCACATGATACGGCCGGCTGAACATTAGGGTGAATATGGGGATTTACACGAAAACCTAATTCCTCCATAGTTGTTTTAAGACGGAACACATTTTTGTTGCCACCCCACAAATCAATGATCCTAGCTCGCAGCCTCTGTGGTCTCATGTCAGTCACACGTGACAAGGCAGTATTCCTCCGGGAGTGCTTCCTGCTGATATTCGATACATTCTCCATCACATCAGATGACGGAACTTTGGAGGAAGCAACATCCGGAAGAATTGTCACAGGAGCCGTAACTTGAGCTAAAAACATTTTAAGATTAAAGATCTATAGCACAAATATATTAGGCTATACCCTACTAAAAAAGAAGGAGGATTAAAGTTTAAAACCAAAGACTTATAAGTAGGCCTTATGCAAAAAATTAACAGTATTAATTTTACACACACACATATATATACCCACAATATGATTTATAAATTAAGCAAGATCATGTAGAAATAAAATGAACTCACCACCAATAAGAGAAGCCTGATTATTTGCTAAGTTGTGACTTATGGGGTTCTCTTTTTTATCTGCAAATGAGGTAGAGCATTTATCTGATAAGCATATTGACAAGCATACCGGGTTATGGTATGAATAAAAGGTTGTCAGTGTGGCGCAGTGAAGGTTATTGATGTTAATGGAATACATATGATCAAGAAGCGTTCCACCATCTGTTGTTGGAGTTTTCACGTGTTGGTCAAATCCTGCGTTTTTTAATACCATATAAATTGGTTGTTTTTTTTCTTCAAATAAATTTTCATTAAAATCTCCAGTTATAATAATTTTGTTCGTTTCAAATTTTTGGGATAAAAATGTCAGGCGACCCGGTAATTCTAAGATGTTTTTTGTTGGCTGTTTAATGCTCGGTGGGCAGTACACTAGGCAGATTACAATGCTTGGCGACACTAAACGAACGCACAGCAACTCGACATCTGTTTGGTCCGTAAACAAAAGTTCAGATCTGAAATGGGAATTTATGTATATTATTAAGCCACCACCTCTACTTTGTAGACGAGGGGAGCAATGGATATTGAACCCCGGTATCTCGTAAATTTTGGGATCCGTTATCCATGTT
>CH000799.1:0-99442 GCA_000149265.1 Ciona savignyi | reverse complement strand
GAGTGCTGTGCTCGTTTCGTCTGCCGTGTAGATTTTTCCGGTTTGAAACTGTGTAAATAAAGTCCGTTAATTGAGGTCACGCGACTAAGTGCAACATAACCCATTCCCCGAGTAAAAAAATTGTCCATGTTTACAATAATATTTTGAACGGTACCGCCTTGAATTTTGTGCACCGTGCATGCCCAGGAAAGCCGGAGTGGATATTGGTGCCTGACGTATGTTCTTGTGCCTCGTTTTATTTTATGGCTGCTTTGAGGTTGAATCAAAACAGCTTCCGGTGGGTAATTTCCTTTTGGTTGGCTTCGTTTTCTATTTGCGCCTATTAATGAGTTATCAAAAATTATTGCAATGTGATCTGGCAAGTCATATTGATTGATACCGTCAATAATGTTACAAACAGTACCAACCACACCATTTGCAAGCCCATCTGCCACGTCGATGTTTGAAATCACCATCACTCTTGCTCCAACAGATAACTCTACAATAGATGGTAAATTTGGATTATCTTTTTTACTATAAGTTACCGGGGTTTTACTACGAAAATGTTGGCCCTTGTTAGTTTTAATAATGTCAACCGCGGTTAAAGTCACAATTTTTTTCTTTAAACCAATTAGCATTTTTTTATTGTGTCTGTCAACTTTGGAATTGGTGCCAAATATATGTAGACAATCTTTTGGATAATTGGGATGAAAATCAACCAATCGTTTCTGCAGTTCTCCTTTGTCTGAAAAAGATAAAGGTTTTGTTTTGGTTGCCACTCGGGCTCTGTTAAGCAACTGAGCAAACGATTGGTCCTCCTTTTGACGCATAATTTGATTAAGTTCATAAATTTCAAAATGTGACCAAATGTCCAAAATTGAAGTTTCTGTTGGTTTCAGAAGTGATGTTCCGCAAACAGGCGGAATTTGATGAAAATCACCGACGGCTAAAATGGAAATATTACCAAAAATTGCGTTTTGGTTTGATGGCCTTAGAATTTGGTTAAGACGTTGACTGATATACAACATTAAAGTTGTATCCACCATCGAAACCTCATCTATAACCATTACTTTTAGAGAAGACAGGGTACAGCGCAATGTTGTAAGTTTTTCCTCAGAAAGTGGAACATAGAACTTTTTGGGATTTATTATACCCAATGCCGAATGGATAGTTGATCCCCCAATGTTAAATGCAGCTGTACCTGTAAACGCTGTTAAAAGAATGGTTATATCATCCGGTGAATTGGTTAGGTCCGAAAATATATGGGAGGCCTCATGTTTGATGCATTTAATCAACAAACTTTTCCCAGTGCCAGCACCACCGGTAACAAACAGGTGAAATGGGGCAGTGCTATTACTTTGTTTTATATTAAAGCACCATTTTCGAACATAATTAAACACAACCTGCTGCTGCGTGTTCAGATTCTGCTTCATTTTATAAGCATCGTCTGAAGAGAGCTGTGACTTAGACGGCTCCAGCTGGTATTCCATACCATGCTGTGTTTTATCTTGCTGCTTACCATCTACCCAACCAGTTTCAAAAATGGGCTCCACTGGTTCAAGAGGTTCTATACCTCCCTCCTCCAACCCTTCATCTTCCTCTTCTTGTCGGGTTTGCTCTGTGGAAGGAGCAATCTGGGACCAAGCATCCTGCAGCTGCTCAGCATCGTGTGGAAGCTCATCCCAGATG
Source organism: Ciona savignyi (assembly GCA_000149265.1). Classification (NCBI taxonomy): domain Eukaryota; kingdom Metazoa; phylum Chordata; class Ascidiacea; order Phlebobranchia; family Cionidae; genus Ciona; species Ciona savignyi. Next base: position 97,774 of record CH000799.1, on the reverse strand, counting down.
TCTTCGGCGTTTGCCAACCTGTTAAATTTGGCCATTTCAATGGCAACCACCTTATTAATAGGTGATTCCTCCCCATTGATGATCACCACACCAGTGTCAAAGTATTCCTCGTACGTGGTGTAGCCGGAGGGTAGGCTTAGACCCTGGTGGGGTAGATAAAGTTGGAGTAAGTTAAAATAATATTTTTCAGGATATTTATCCTGACGAAATTTCGGAAATCGAATAATTGCCTGATTAAGGCGTCTTTGAACTGCCCCCATGTTATTATGGAGTGGAATATGGCGGCTGTTATTTGTGCGATCCTCTTCAGCTTCATCGTCAACTTCTGTCTTCGAGCGCTGGCTTTTTGGTACATATTTGTACCAGGATGCAAAGCTAGCCAGGCTCATAAACCTGAAATGACAACTAAAAGGTCGATTACAATATCTGTCCACAATGTTGGTCATCCAAATCTGGGTGTCGTCCTCTGCGTGGTTCGAGAGCCTGCTTAGAGGGAGGCTCATCCTGACACAATCAGGATCAGTAGGAACGAAGACAACGCTTCGCGAGCTCTCCTTCATTTTTAACCCAATGGAACGGTAAACCGCTTCCATAATGCTCACCTCTCGGTGGGTTAAATATTTATTTCCCAGGAGGCGCAATTCTGTGAGGGCATCAACGTTGCCCTCATGTGCCTCTTTAAGTGCCTGTTTAATTAGGTTGCCAAATTCCCGTTCCCCTTTTGTAATGTACGATACTATGTACATTATGCAGCTATATGCATCCAGGAATATACTGAATATCCATGTTTGCATCCCAAGATCGTAGGAGGTCCGGGTTATAGGCATTCACCCAGCATTCGCTACGGTCACGACTTAATATTACTGACCTTCTGGTAGAAAGCATGTCATGAGCTTCCACATAATCTTTAAACGAGATGTTTGCCTTCTGAAGAATGTCAACTGCTTTATCCACGTCACTATCCTTGTCGTTGATTATGTCCATGACCGCTTGTAACACGGCCATTGCTGTGTCGCGTTTTTCCTTCGTCTTTTTTTCTTTATCCAGTGGTTCCGAAATAAATGTTTCGGAACTAATCGGACGTGGAAAGTTGAATCTGTTATATAAAAGTATTTAAGTTTAGTTTCCCCTGTTAGTTTGTACAAGTTACCATTATTATAACATAAGGCTCAACTCATAAACATTTCTATATATTTAAAAACAACCGAAAAATATATTTGTAGGACGTAATCTTTCAACGGGTAAATTTCTTTTTTGTATTATTTTTTAATATATGGCATTGTGAAAGGCAAAGCTGAAAACTGCTAAACAATTATGAGCGTTTAAGTCATATTTAGTACCACATACGTCTTTTATAAATAACTGCAAAACGACGTAAAGGTATTTTTCATTTCAAGTACTTTGAATATGCATATTTAAATGTATACAATATATAAAACACATCACATAGCATACCTGCAAATTTTACCACCTTTTCTACAGGAACTTGAGTGTTTTTGACTGTGGGTTTGCAATTTACTTACCTTTTCGTGAAGTTCCGGATCCACGTTTTTATCAGGAATTTTACAACTGATGTACCTATACACCGTGTGATGTTAATAACATGCCCTTTTAATTAAAATTATGTAAATGGGTGTTCTTATCCTAATTAGTTTTAATTTTTAAATTATGTAATGATCTATAATTTCACATCCACAATTTTTATTCACTGTTTAATATGCCGCTATTTAATAATATATAAAAAAACTACAAATTAGTTTTCATTCAAATCAAAGTAGAATTTTATCATTTACAATATTAAACATAACTACTGCACAATATCAAGAAGTTACGAAAAAAAGTTTAAAATAAGGTATTCAGATTAAAACTTGTTACCTATCAATAAAGTCAAACACTTCTCCATCGGGACTGATTTTATAGAGCGGGGCGTCTTTAACCCAAAACAACGCGTGAATATGGGGCCAACCTGCAAAATTAACAGAAATTAAAACATGCATGGCGACATTTATAAATTTTATTTTAGAATTATTCTTACCTCGCATTTGGAATTCAGTTCGAAAAAAAAAGTCCACGATGTGTCCAATAGGTTTTGACTCTGATCTTAAAATATCATTTAGAAAATGATGCACCCTCTGGTCAAACATTCTTGCAGCAGTGACCGGATTGCTTGCAATTAACTTGCAGTAGGTGTCCCAGTTAAGCTCCGGTACTGGTACACCTTGTTGAGCGCAAATTGCCTCCACAATTTCAGGCCATCTTCTATCTGCTGCGGAAAAACTACAAAACCAAGTTGGCTTACCTAGCTGCCGAAGCATGGCGAACAGATCCCTCAAAGTCTTTTCCCAGTATGGTGGACTTCCACGAATCGAATGGAGAGATTTATATGCTTCGTCTTTTCTTAGCAGTTTTTCAACTGATTCGTCACTTACCAACATTCTCTTGGTAATCTTTGTTCCGTCCGATGTTCTGCTGGTATTCTTCCGCATGGCGATGGTTAGGGATGAAGCAACTGTTGTTACTTCGTTGATAAATTGACCCCAAAAAACATATTCAGGGCACGCTGCAAATCTGTTATCATAACTTAAAAGCCTAGAGTTTAAATATCGATTAAAACTTACTTTTTGAGGTCGTTTACCTACGAAAGTGTTTTCTGCATTGGGAAATAATGAAGGAAAACAACTTGCTTCTGATTCCATTGCCTTCGTTGGTTTATTACCTTCACCGGGTGCCAAACAAAGAATCTTATCTTCTGTGTCCAAGAGATGTTGGGCAGGGTCCGCCGGTTGAAGGCACGAAACAAGGGGTGTTGTTGTTTGACTTACCTCAATATCTGGTTTACCTGAAGTTGTCTGTGCATTTTCGTCTTGTTGCTTATTATTCGCTATAATATATTTGTAATTAAAATGTTATTCGTGAATTTGCAATACGCTTTATTCGAAATAGTTAAAACCAAACTCACCACTGTCTTCATCGTCTTTAAGAATTTCATCCAGCAGCTCTTGGTCGAAATCTGCATGATGACATGTTGATATACTTATTTTTTTTTACACGAAAATCTTACCTTGATTTTCATTTACAGTGTAATGTAGATGGTCGTTTTCGGCTTCATTAATATGATGAATATCAATATCTAAAATGGATTAATGTTATTAATGTTACAATGTAAGTATTCAAAAAAGTAGTGCACCCAACATACCTTTAAAAAGAGGATTGTTCTCTTTTAAAAATTCTAATGCCGAATTAACTTTGTTGGGGGTTATTACTTGATATAGATGATGGCCTTTGTACTCCAGTTTACGTTTTAATTTTACCCTCATCAAAGTGTGAGATGCTGCTGATCGCGGAAGTATGGAAGTGGTTTTGCCAACATCAGCATTAACGCAGACCACCGACCCATGGATCCCTTTTTGTGCCCCACGTGGAAGAGAAACTATCTTCATAAAAGGGAGAGTTGGAGATATGAGGTGTCGCTCTAGAGTATTTAATTCTTTTAGGGAGGGTGCAATTTCTTGTAAGTCTAACCCATTTTTCCAAGCTTGAGGGGGCATCTTTCCCTGCTTTGTGTACTTCATGCAGGTGAAGCATATCCATTGATGGCCATCTATATTAACATCCAATACATAAGCTTCAATATTTGGAGTATAATCGCTTTTGCAAAACTGCTTTACTTGTTTTGAAAAGAATTCCCGATAGCAGACACAGCATGCATATTTTGGAAGCAGTTTGCAATGAGCTCGAAATATCTTAATGCAGTTTGATATATCCTTCTTTTCTTTTGTCTTTATTGATTGACGAGTTCTAACTTTCTTCACAAATGTGGACTTAAATTCCTCATCAGTGTGATATAAATTTTGAATGCGTTTGGCGGATTGTGCAGACATATTTTTCCGGAATTCAGCATCTTGATGATATTTCTTCTTTATGATGCGCCCCATGGCTGCTTTCTTTATTTCCCTTAGCCCAGCGTCTTCGTAACGTATTTTTGATGTCCTCTTTGAAGTCTCTTTTAAAGCAGTTTTAAATTTGATGTCACTCTCATACTTTTTCTTCATATGACTAGAAGACCTTTGTTTCATTTTTTTTCTAATTATTTCATCTCCGTGATAATTGTCCAAAACTCGATTTTTCATTTTTTCTTTAATTTTTTCATCTCCGTGATAATTGTCCAAAACTCGTTTTTTCATTTTTTCTTTAATTTTTTCATCTCCGTGATAATTGTCCAAAACCCGTTGGTTTCATTTTTTCTTTAATTTTTTTATCTCCGTGATAATTGTCCAAAACCCGTTGTGTTTTATTTTTTCTTTAATTTTTTCATCTTCGTGATAACTGTCCAAAACTCGTTGTTTCATTTTTTCTTTAAATTTTTCATTTCCGTGATAACTGTCCAAAATTCTACGTTTCACTTTTTCTTTAATTTTTTCATTTCTGTGATAACTGTCCAAAATTCGTCGTTTTGTTTTTCCTTTAAATTTATCATCTGTATGGTATCTATCTGAAAATCTTTTTTTCATTTTTTCTTTCATATTGTCATCTCTATGGTAGCTGTCCAAAATTCTTTTCTTCACTCTTTTCTTTACATCTTCTACTCGGTGGTAATTTCTTAAAACTCGTTGTTTAGTGGCAATTTTAAATTGTTCATCTTTCTTGTATTTCGTTCTTCGTTTAAAATTGTGACACTTTTTATTCATAGCATACCACCTTTGAAACCGCTGATTACCGGTACTAACAACCTTTGAAACAAGTTGTGTTGATTTTACCTGCACATTTTTAGTATTTATTTTTTTGTATACTATCAGTCAAATTTAGTTTTCCGTTTTAAAAGTTTATTTAAATTTAGCCAAATGCAATAAAGTTTCTATTTACTATCAACAATAAATTAGTAATAAAAATTGTCAATGTCATACAGCTTAAATTTGCCGAATGCTTACCACAGAAGCTTCTAAAATTTCAGCCTCAGTCAGTCTATGAAGGACAAGTCGAGGTGTCATCAAATTGTCCTAAAAATAAATAAAACAGCATTATTGATTAGGCACGAATATTTACAGGTTGTTTAAATTGTTAAAAGAGCCAGAGTATATTTATAAACAATCTTACGAATTAAGAAGGGTTGTAGGAGTCCCACACGTATTTATATTTGTTTCGCTGTGTATTTTTAATTATTAATTCGTTATGCCATGTGTCCATATTTTGTGCATTTGCGATTTAGTAGGAAGTTGCGATTAGTTTTCTGCTCAATTAATGAATGGTTTACAGCAAGGTCTTTTTAACGACTGCAACGCTTTGTGTACAAACATGTGTTTCCTGCTATAAGTCTTATATAAACTTTGTATAATTCCATAATATTGAGAGAGAACCGAGAATGGCCTTTTGGCCAGCTTTCTCTCTAGCTTACCCTATATCTACCTGAGCTATGCCCCTGTGTACAGTGCTAACTAGCTGCATGCTGTGCGACAACCCAATAAAATACTTGACTTCTGTTTATAGCATCTCTATCCTGGTAAAAAAACGTCTAAAGTTACTGTAATAGTTAAATATAGCACCCCTAGTGTCCACACTATAATACCCTCAATGCATTTATGTAAATCAATGGACATTTAATACTTGACGCAATACAATGAGGACCGTCATAATGTGTGAAGGATAGGATAGGATAGGATATTCATGTTTATCCCCGTGAATGAAAAAAACATGGGGGTTTATACACGGGCAATCGTCAGATCACCTCGCGCCCATCGTCGGTTAAGGAAGCTATTGCAGTGTGTTGTATATGATAGACACGTTCCTTTAATTTGGTAGAATCAATTAATCCGCTGGGTTCAGACAATTTCCGTAAAGTGCCTTGCCCAAGGACACAACCGACTAGCTAGTAACCAGTTTCGCACCTGCAACCTTTCGATTAAAAGGCAACGCACTTAATCGTAAGACAAACGGGCCGGACAATTGGTGTGTTCGAATATGTACACGTGCTTAGACCTTCCAGGAACTCACGAGTTATATAGATAGAGTCAATAACTCATATTAAGTAAATGTGTTAGAACGCATAATTACAAGGTGTCAGAAGTCGGAAAATTCGTTACAAATATTGACAGAAGACGGATGTTAACGGATTAAGATCGCAAAAGCACAAGGACTACGTAGGCTATGCAACCTACCAAAGCAAGTAAACTTTTCTGTACCGAACCGCACAGCAGAAAATTGGCGAAAATATGAGACAAGTTTTCGTATATATGCTACAGCAACGAAGTTGGAACAAGACGATGGGAAAACACAAGTTGCAATATTGTTAAACGCAGCTGGTTATATTCGCACATTTTAAGTTCTCCTATGAAGATGATAAAGCAGACGTTTTGGAAGACGTTCTAAAGAAATTCCGTATGTACTGCGAAACCAAGAAAAACGTCATATTTGAAGCCTACCGTTTTCACAAGCGAGATAGGGCTGATGGTGAGTCTTTTGACATTTGGGTTAATGATTTAGGACATCTACTAGAATCATGCGAATTTGGGGATCAAAAGGACAGACACCTACGAGACAGAATTGTCATTGGCATAAATCAGGGATGTCCAACCTGCGGCCCGCTGGCCGCAGTGCGGCCCACCTGAGATTTTTGTGCGGCCCGCTAGTCATTTTTACTCCAAGTAGTATCAAACACTTATCTCATTGACTTTGTATTGCAGAAATAAGTTTTTGTTTCTTTCTTTATGTGTGTTATTTGTTCCTTTTTTCAAAGATGAAATTAATCGCTTTTAATTGTTTCTTTATGTACCCATTCAGGGTTGGAATTAAGGGATCGCGAATCGCTATTCGCGAACCGTTTTCTAAAGTTTGCGAATTACAAAATTTAACAAACTCGCGAAAATATAAATTACCGGTACTGATTTCGCGCACTTTTAATAATAAATCCTCAACACGTTAATATAACATCGTTTGCCTTCAACATAACATTATTTATTTACATTGGCTTTACTTTGCATTATTGACGCATAATAAGCATTGCTATCACAAGGCAATAATCGCCATTATGCGTTAATATACCTCGATTCCTTTATTTATGATTGGCGAGATGCGACACACCCCTTTTGAATAAACGTTTAATGCAATTTATCATTACTGTACTACTAAATAACGGTACTGTCTGCTTTATGAAATAAATATCTTTCTGGTCGTTTAAGGCAATTTATCATTACCAATTTTTTTTCGAGCGCTCCTTATTCGCGCATTTCGCAAATCATTTTAAAACCATTAATTCGAACCCTGCCATTTTTATTGAAATTTAATACGTTCTGCGGCCCATTGAATTATTTTAAGTGACAATGCGGCCCATTACAATAAAAGGTTGGACATCCCTGGGATAAATAAACGTTTGTCATTGGCATAAATGAACGTTTGAGAGAAAATATGGTGCAGAGAGCAAAGTTGTCTCTTGCAAAAGCCATTGATTTGTGTCAAACTGTAGAAGCCAGTACATTGTATAGAAAAGCCATTAGTCACCGGGAGGAAACTGTTGCGGAAATAAATTAGGTCAACAGAGGAAAATATAATGCCAAGAAGCCACAGAAGAAGAACAATGATGCTACCAAGCGAAACTCCTATAAAAAGATACACTATGATAAGGTACATAATTGTTCATACTGTGGAAGAGACCACGAATAGAGAAAATGTGCAGCATATGGAAAACATTGCTTAAACTGTGGCATAAGAAATCACTTTGCATCAAACTGCAAAAAAATTGTATTCGAAAAGAGTACAAAAAGTTGATGTTACATCAAGTGAGGACGAGCAAGAAAATGTTGTAAATCTACGCTCGATAAAAATTGAAACACTTGTTAAGAAGAAGAGTAAGTCAAAAATGTTGACTCAACTGAGGATTAAAGACAGAAATAAAAACAGATATAATCTAGAAGTAAAGCTAGATACAGGATCAGAAGCGAATGTGATCCCAAAGAGACTTTTTCAGCAGATGAAGAATCAGAGACTCATAAAGTCCAATACAGTACTCCGCGCTTTTGGGAACCATGAGATAAAGCCGGATGGCACAACAAAAATTCAATGTTTTTATAAGAGAAAAGAATCATTTGATTTTATATTTTATGTTACTAATGCTACTGAGACAGCAATTTAGGAGAAGAAGCATGTGAAAAGCTGAACTTGATAAAGAGAACAGACCTGCAAAACCGACAAATGATACAAAAGAAATACCATGACGGGGGACAAAGCCTCCCACGCAACGAAAAGAGGGAGATAGGGAAAGAGATAGAAAAGATAAACATTGGAAAAAGGCAATTGTTACTGGTCAAAGACATGAACCTCGTACATATACTATTCGAAACAGACATGGTAAGTTACGACGCAATTGCTTTTATCTACAGAAAACACAAGAATTCCACCCTGTGTTTGATAATGCATATATTCCGGATTACTATGTGCCATGAGTAGTCCCGGTAACGATAATACTGTTACCGTGCCTTGCAACAATAATGCTGCAAATATTAGACCTGCTGTTCGCGCAATATATCTATTGCACGATATGGACAATCTATTATTAGACCTGTTAGATTTCATAAACATGTTTGATACTTTTAGAAAAAGGGGGATGTAATAGTTAAACATAGCACCCCCAGTGTCCACACTATAATACCCACAATGCATTTATGTAAATCCAAGGACATTCAATACTTGACGCAATACAATGAGGACCGCCATAATGTGTGTTTCAATATATACACGTGCTTAGACCTCACTAGTTACATAGATAGAGTCAATAACTCATATCAAGTAAATGTGTTAGAACGCATTATTACAGTAACAACCTTACAGGGTTATGTGTCGTTATACAATGTACTAAAAACTTAATGAACAGTGTTGTAAATTTTAACAAATTGTACTATCGAATTTGTATTCGCGACGTGAGGCTAAAAGATTAAAATTTAAAAGCTCGCCGTTACAGACTGAAACTTTCGGTGGGTAATATCCATATTTGATACACTGGTATCACGAGCCAATTCCCTACCGCTTATTTTCTGCAGAATTAGGAGGTCATAATTGCAGTGTGATAGGTAAGGTATAATAAAGACTATTTCAATTCTTATTATTCACCACATTTTATCGACTTACCGCAACACGGGGCAATGGTGGCGTTTTGCATTCTCCTTTAGCTTGAACCGATGTTGGAGTTTCCTGTTTACGTAATTAGTAGTATTAGTTAAACATGACATATACATATTTAAAAAGTAAGTATACTATATCTCCAGTAATGTAGCAAGCAATTCGACTGTTGGCACGAAAAATATAACGATTATCCCATAGGATAGTATATATTTATGTATTATAAATAAGCTAGTATATTTTATTTATCAAATATAGATAATGTGTAAAACGAAGAAAGCATTTAGACGGAAATTTGTCAAATTACTTCTCATCCATGTGTTGTACATTTTTAGCGGAGCTCTTTGGCTGCAGATGTAATTAAGCCATTTGGTAGTTTCGATATACGGACGTTTCGCCTTACAAGCCTATTTCCTCAAAGATGTCTAGGTGAATATATTAGGAAATGATGACCTCTAAAACGCAGAGCGAAATATTAATTTTAACTTTAAATACTATTCTGATATTTTAAAAATCAGGTTACATTTTTTACATCACAGTTCCCGGAGAAGTAATCAAGTAGCAGTATAAACCTATGGCATGTACACCCTTGCCGAAACTTTTGGTAGGTTAAAGCACCACATTTTAGTATAGTACGATTATTCATTTAAAGCCTTGTGCAGAGAACCGAGTGGTACTAAGCCTTTTGCAGTATGTTGTGTAAATCTCATACACAACATACTGCAAAAGCTCGTGTAAACCGACGGTGGGTGAGTGTTAATCTGGCGATTATCCCCAACTCTATAGTACTTCCCATTTGCCAGAATAAGCATGAATTTCAGGTCTTATACCGTACGTATTAGTTTTATTTATTAATTTACATCCATTACGCTATTTGCCCACATTTTTTGTGCGGATAAGCTTTTTGATTTAGTACAATGAATGAATAATATTTTTCTACCTTGCACCCACGCATTTGCAATTTAAGCTAACTTAGATTATATTAAGATGATTAAAATTTCCGGCTATTTCTCACCTATACTGCGCATTTTAATATGATATTGTTTTAGCCAAAATAAATGCTTGAATACAGTAATTGTAGTATAAAGGTCATTTCCTCTACAATGATTTACTTTTTTAAACTTTTCGGAACAAATAAATTCGTAATAAACAAGACACTTAGTTCTAGTTTAACACCATTGTGCTTACAATTTGTCACAAATTAATGCATATTATATAAAAGTTTACCTCCATCATCTTGTAAGCTCGATTTTTTCGCTTTTCCATTTTCTTTCTGTTCTTTGTCACTCGACCTGTTAACATTCTCTTACCCATTGTTATTAAATATGTTACAATAAATTGAAACACGTAAATAATACTGTAGTCTATATTAAGTATAAAACACAGCAGAAATACCAGACAGCATTTGCAGTTTAAATAGCAGATAAAACTTTTTTCTTTATCTTACCGCTCAAGATTTCTCACTTTGTCTAGCGCGGATATCTCAGCTTATCTAGGCCGTAAATGACTATTTGACACATATAATCGGTTTTAATTGCACTGTCGTATCGCGTCTATCACCAGCTAAAAGAACCCCCGCATACACTATGAAGTTAAATTATTTAACTCTTTGTTAACGTAGTCGAGTCGACCTTATATTTTAGCGTGAATGAGGTCAACTCGAAAGACTTTCCCCGAAGTAATTTCAACGGGTTTTCAACGTTTTTTTAAATAGGTCACTAAACAAAAAGATAATTTTGTTGTTTTATCTCAACATATTTGTTTTAAGTATCCTGTTGGCATGTCCATATTTCAATGGTACATTCTCGTGTTATTATGGGTTTTTGGAACTCCGATGGGAACCAATATTTCAAAAAATATCTCGGTATAAGAAATAAATATTTATCTTTAATTATACAGAAACTTAAAGATGTACAACACGAATCAGAAACACATAACCTGAATTAAAAATTCTAAATCAAACGACTTTTTTAATTGTACTTAAAAAAAGAATATTCGTGTTAGGGTTAAGAACATTTCTCAACATATATTTTAAGATAAAGCATCTTGTGAAACGCTTCAGTAAAAAGAAGCTAAATTCCCAAAACACCCCAATTTATTTTTTCACGGCTTCGAGGAATTCCCCCATGCTTAGTACATATTTAGGTCATGTTATCGAACAATTTTTAAAGTTTTAATTCGTTTTGACTCCTTTTTGGAGATGTCGGGCTGACATGGCATGCCTTAACATAAAAGAATAAGAAGCATAAGATAGAGACGAATTTTTATTATTATATGGTATTTTCTTGGGTAAATTTAAATATATTCTGTATAGTACAATAGTGGCTAAAGCTTTAACACTCTGCCAAATCTGTCAAGTGCTATACTGAAAAATGTGAAATTAATAAAAAATATGACGTATACTACGTTTCCATGTCCTTTGTGTATTGCGCCTAAAGGCATAGCCTGTTAGGATAGGCCGCCTAACAGGCCCCTCGCGTTTCCATGTCCACTTAGTCCATTTTTTGAGCGTACCGTGACCGCTCAAGCGCATTGCAGGGAAGAATGCATTTCGAGTCTGGTAATCTGTGTGTTGTGTTAATAGGTCTAGCTCAGGGATGTCCAACCTTTTATTGTAATGGGCCGCATTGTCACTTAAAATAATTCAATGGGCCGTGGAACCTATTAAATTTCAATACAAATGGCAGGGTTCAAATTAATGGTTTTGAAATGATTTGCGAAAGCGCGCGAAAAAAAAATTTGGTTATGATAAATTGCCTTAAACGACCAGAAAGATATTTATTTTATAAACCAGACAGTACCGTTATTTAGTAGTACAGTAATGATAAATCTGCAATAAACGTAAATTTAAAAGGGGTGTGTCGCATCTCGCCAATCATAAATAAAGGAATCGAGGTATATTAACGCATAATGACGATTATTGCCTTGTGATAGCAATGCTTATTATACGCCATTAATGCAAAGTAAAGTCAAAGGTAAATAAATATTTTTATGTTAAAGGCAAACGATGTTATATTGACGTGTTAAGGATTTATTATTAAAAGTGCGCGAAATCAGTACCGGTAATTTTCGCGATTTTGTTAACTTTTGTAATTCGCGATCTTTAGAAAACGGTTCGCGAATAGCGTTTCGCGATCCCTTTATTCCAGCCCTGAATGGGTACATAAAGAATCAATTGAAATCCAGTAATTTCATCTTTAAAAAAAGAAACAAATAACACACATAAAGAAAGAAACAAAAACTCATTTCTGCAATACAAAGTCAATGAGATAAGTGTTTGTCGTCAGTAGGTTTCTTTCTGCAGTTTTGATGTTTACTGCCTCTCTAAAAGCTGACTGATACATTTTAAATAGGCCAAGATTTAAAGTTCAAAATACTATACTTGGAGTAAAAATGGCTAGCGGGCCGCCAAAAATCTCAGGTGGGCCGCAGGTTGGACATCCCTGGTCTAGCTGTTACAGGTTTATGGTTTAAAAAGGACAAAAATGTCGCAAACTGAATTAGCTGTAAAGGCACAGGTACTTGCAAACTACAACGGATTATAATGATTGAAAATGAGCAAAAGAAAATAAATAAAATACAAAAAAACATGTATGTTAATATCACCTGAAATGTTGGACAAAATGTCCCTAGGCCAAAGAAGATATTTCTGGATGCTACATAGGTGAATTGTCCAATTTGTATTAATGTCAGTTAATTTAGTTTCCTAGCGATATGTGATTCCACATATCCGTTATTACCATGGCTCATGAGGCCCTACAATAGTTCTACTCTAACCGATAAACAAGGATTTGCAATATCTAGACCATGTTGTCTAACAAATAACAAAGTTTAATTGCGATTCCATTTTTTCTTTTGGTAGATGTCGGGCGACATGGCGTGCTTGTCACAATCATGAATTGAAAACAAAATCTTATTTTTAGGGTATTTCCCTAAGTAATATTTTTTATATCTTTTAAGTGTTAAATCAGTGACTAATGCACTTACATTCCACCACCAAATATAATTCAAATTGGAGTTGTCGTTCTAGCGCTATGAGCAAAAAAGCTAATTTTTTAGAAAAAAATACCGTTTTGGTGTTTAACGTCTCAGGGTAGTTCCCCTAGATTCATTACCCAAAATTTTGGTTTCTGCATATCTAGACCATGTTGTCTAACCATTAACAAAGTTTGATTGCAATTCCATTTTTTCTTATGGTAGATGTCGGAACGAAATGGCATGTCTGTCACAATCGTGATTTGAGAACAAAATCCTGTTTTTTAGGGTATTTCCCTAAGTAATTTTTTTATTTCTTTTAAATGATAAATCAGTGACTAATGCAATTACATTCTAGAAAATCTGATTTAAATTGGAGCAGCCGTTCAAGCGCTATGCCAAAAAAGCTTTTTTTTTAGAAAAAAATACCGCTTTGGTTTTTAACGTCCCAGGGAAATTCCCCTAAACTTATCACCCAAAATTTTGATATTTGCTTATCTAGACCATGTTGTCTAACAAATGGCAAAGTCTCATTGCGATTCCATTTTTCCTTCTGGTAGATGTCGGAGCGACATGCCATGCCTGTCACAATCGTGATTTGAGAACAAAATCTTATTTTTAGGGTATTTCCCCAGGTAATTTATTTTTTATTTTTTTAATGTTAAATGAGTGCCTAACGCACTTACATTCCAGAAATTCTGACTTAAATTGTAACTGCCGTTCAAGCGCTATGCCCAAAAAAGTTAATTTTTTTAGAAAAAAATACCGTTTTGGTTTGTAACGTCCAAGGGGAATTCCCCTGGATTTATCACCCAAATTTTTATTTCTGTATATCTAGACCATGTTGTCTAACAAATACCAAAGTTTAAATGCGATTCCATTTTTCCTTCTAGTAGATGTCGGGGCGACATGGCGTGCTTGTCACAATCATGATTTGAGAACAAAATCGTATTGTTTAGGGTATTTCCCTCGGTAATTTTTTTATTTCTTCTAAGTGTTAAATCAGTTACTAATGCACTTACATTTCACCAAATCTGATTCAAATTGGAGCTGTCGTTTAAGCGCTATGCCCAAAAAAGCTAGTTTTTCCAAAAAAAATACCGTTTCGGTTTTTAACGTCCCAGGGGAATTCCCCTGGTTTTATCTCCCAAAATTTTGTTTTCTGCTCATCTAGACCATGTTGTCTAACAAATGGCAAAGTCTCATTGCGATTCCATGTTTCCTTCTGGTAGATGTCGGGGCGACATGCCATGCCTGTCAAGCGTTTGACGAAAAAAAAGAAAAAAAAAAAAAAAAAAAAAAAAAAAAGAAAAAAAAAAAACGGACAAAAACAATATGTGTCCCAATTTTTCAAATGGGACCCATAACTAAGCTGGATAAAGAATATTATATATGTCATATAATTATAGTTTATATTATTATTATATTACTATAGTTGCCGTGTTTTACCACTGAAAATGGTAAAAAGATGTTACAAAATTTGATCTAGGGTAAAACTTTATGTATTTGAAATATATTTAATTCGATCTTTGTCTTATTTTTTTAGGCAACAGATTCTACTATATGGTATTCATATTAAAAAAATCATTATGATCATACAATGCATTACATCAATATTTTCATTTTATTAATTTTTTGACGAAAAGCAATTATTTAGGGGTGAATAGGGACACCATTTAAAATCAAATAGCCAAGAATTAAGATGCCATGTGTATACATGGTAAAGTGAGAAGAAAGCAATATAAAAAATTGATCACAAAAAAATTGAATCGGGCAAAAATTTAAGAAGAAAAAATTAAAATAGCCAAGAGTGCCCTGTATCGACATATAAAAAGAGACAAAGCCGAACGGAGGGCAAATAATCCTAACCAATGGGATAGAGATGCAGCTTATCCAGCACATCAAAACAGAATTCTCATAGAAAAGGAGAAATATACTTTAATTAACAAAATCTTCCATCGGGGAAGTTTGAAAGAACTTTCCTATGGCATACGGAAAATAATGGCACTAAATTTGTGCATGTACAACCAGTTGACAAAACCATTATTAGGTATTAACAAATATGTGGCCAAACAGGTCTATATGTGTGTCTGCAACGTAGACAACATGGTGTTATGATATTTGATCCAAATTCAAACTTGTGATTTCATAACGATATACATTAGATGAGTAGTACAATGTGTAGTTTTATGCTTAAGTACAATCTTTCTATTGATTATTGAAAGCAACAATATTTCTTTTTTAAAACACTATGTGTACCTCTTCACCCCTTTACATTAATTAAGAGGGACAAGACAGTCCCTGTATCTTAAAATGTGTTAAAACAAATAGCGTCCCTATTCACCCCGAAACGGAGGTGAATAGGGACAGTCAGTTTTAATAAAAAAAAAGATAGTAAAAATCTAAAAATAATTCAAAAGTTTTGTATTGTATATATACTTACTATTCATGGACATAAAATAACACCAAAAATGTATTACCAATGATTTATAAAAAAAAGTTATTTAAAATTATCTGCCAAAATTGTCCCTATACACCCCGGTTTACGGTACCAGTATTTCTTATCAGGAATCAAGTGACTGAGCTAATTATGAAAGGTTGTTTAAGGTATATGGGTTTTAATACCTACATTTGTTATTGTCTGTAACAATTATATTGTTTTTTGTATGTATCTAGAAATCACCAGTTATATAAGATCCAAAATCCTAACTGACATGGTCATATTTTGCAACATCCTTTAATTTTACAAAAACCCCAAGGGAAATTCCCACTATCGGAACAAAATGTAAAAAAGCGGCCTATTTTTGAGGATTTTTGGCTTTTTCGCTGATATTTCCGGATAAGAAAGGAATACCGGTACCGGTACTTACTTTAAATTTTTAAGAAATATTAGGATGTTTAAATCAATTTAGAAAAACATAATTATAATTTAAATGAGCCAGTGTCCCCAAATTAGTATACACTTAATCAATCGTAAATACAATATTATTAAGCGTTTAAATAAGGGGGCAACACAAAACTAAGATAAATATATACAAAATGTAGATACAACAAAAAATATGCGATGTGATAAGTCACATTTTCGCTTAAAAAGGAAGCAAAGTCCAATCGAGTTAAATCTGGCGGTGCTAGCTAATATGGTTTGAATCTACAGTGGCAAATTCTGATAAATTGCGTCAGTAAAATTCCCGAGAGGCCCGAGAATATAAGCAGGATTGCCGTTTTGCGAATGTTCGGCACCGGTTATTCTGTAACAGTTGATGTTTCGAACTAGTGAGGATTATTTAAATTGTAAGGTAAATTGTAGGTAAATAAAATAAACTGGGAAAGTGAAGAACGGACATTACATACCGCAAGTTACCACGGAAATACATTAAAATATAAAATTCATAACTTACTATGTATAACACACTGTTACTACTTATATAAGTCAGCTCA
Organism: Ciona savignyi; assembly: GCA_000149265.1. Lineage (NCBI taxonomy): Eukaryota > Metazoa > Chordata > Ascidiacea > Phlebobranchia > Cionidae > Ciona > Ciona savignyi. The sequence goes on along the minus strand of CH000799.1, from coordinate 81,256 downwards.
ACTCTTAAAACTAACATGAATTTAAGGGCCAAAAAATATGGATGGAATATACCATACCCACCATGAACTATTTATCAAAAACCCCCATCACTTAACCGCACCTAAACTACTGATTAGTCTGCTTAATCTTACCATAATAACAGGAATAAAATGACCTAATGATTTAACTTGTTAAAAGTGTTAGTTAAAATGTATTAGATAAGCAGTGACACATATTAGCACATCCACCATTTTCTTGCATTTTAGGCATTTTATTGTGGTAAAAATATTAAATAACAATAAAAAATGTATTAATTAAAAAATCCCCGAAAATCCAGCAATACTTAAAAAAAAGAATTTTTCTTTGTTTCTATTGTCGTTTTTTTGTATACCGTGAATACTTTATTCGGAAAACATGAATATATTAAATTTGGATTGGTAACTCGGGAAACCCATTAGTTTCTGCCGGCAGAAACAAACGTTATGCTCTTATATAGGATATAACATTGGGGGTTATTTAAGCAGGCCACATGTTTGTTTCATTTAGAAATATAGATATCAAGTTTAAATTGGTAATTCGGAAAGCCATAAGTTTCTGTTTGCAGAAAAAATGTTGTACAAGATATACCAAAGGTGATTGGGTAGCTAGGAAACCCTAATATTTTAAATAAAGCAAAAAAAAATAGTGTACAATCAACAGGGGCTTTAAAAACAGTGGTGGATAACACGTGGTTGACACTCTCTAGTTAAAAAGAAGTAATATTGTTAAAACTTAAACATCAACTCTCATTAAACGGATAATGATCAAATAATAAGAAAAGAAAAAACATATTTAATTCAGCTGTTTACACTGCAAATGCAATTAATTAGGGACATATTATGTTAAAAATGATTTAACAACAACTCTGACATGTACATGTTGTTTATTTCAACAAGCGATTGTAGGCCTGTTTTATCAATGTGACATTGTCTAGAATCTCATAATCCCAAAAATTCCAAAATGGTCGATCAACATGTTTTGTTATGTTGGCTTCTAAAACTACAAACACAACTGATTAGCTAACAACCAGTTTTGTACCTGCAACCCTTCTGCAAAAAAGCGACGCACTAAACCACCACACTAATCTGCCGGAATGAAAAGCGAAGTAAGCCAGTTTATATTTATTTAGTTTAGGCTAATCAATCAAACATATATTTAATTCATTTTATACACCCAGTATATAGTCTTCTGCAAGCAGAAATGCATGGGTCCTTGAGGTAGCAAACCAATATTTTTTCCATGTGTTGTAAAAATTTCATGTAGATTTATGAACATTTCACCACACATGTTTTAAATTAAAGCCTCTTGTTAAGCACAAAAGTGAAAAGAAGCAACAGCTGGATTTAGTTTTTTACGGCTTCGGGAATTCCCCTGGTTTATGTAAATATTTTTTTTTGGAAAAAATACTGTTTTAGTTTTTAACGTCGCAAGGTAATTCCTCTAAATTTAACACCCGAAAATTTGGATTTTGCATATCTATATCATGTTGTCTAACTAATGACAAAGTTTTATTTCGATTCTATTACCCGCTCTGGTAGATGTCGGGAGATTTCTACTAAAACTAAAGGAATGTCTCGGTGATACACGACACACTGCAATAGCTACGGTAACCCGAAGGTGCGCGCGATGAGTTACTGACTTCGATTTTTTACAATAATAGAGTTTTTTGACATAACTTAGTTTCCATCCTATGTTGGGCTCGTCACTATGACAGAAGACGGTATTTTAATTGGTCGAGTTAACTATTCGATCACCCGACCCTTTTTAATAGACTATTTTGCCAATTTAAGGGAATATATAAAAACACCTAGTCATTGCGCGGTTGTGCGGTCGAATCGCCACCAAGACCGACAACTATGTACAGTAGTCTCAACGTTCTATTAATTATAGTGATGGGCGAGATCGATTCAGTGGGAAGCTCGGTTTTACAGACAATAGATGTAAATACATTTATTTTACGCCACCCATCATTTATAAACGGAAATCTATTCAGATACGACCTTCGGAGACCCATGCTGTACTGGTCAATACTACTGGCCGTGTTCAGCATAATCGGCGCGGTGAGGTTAATGACTCTAATGTACGACTTATACAACGAAGGTGGTATCCACAGCATGGTGTGTACGGGACCGATTGTTGAGCGTCTTATCCATCCTAATTGGACTTACGCTTTTCTCTACAGCAAGTTTCTGGAATACGGTAAAGGGCAAATCTGTACGCTTATTTTTTATAGGGAATTTTTTTGTTTTTGATATTTATGTATTGTATTTAAAAAGCGTTTAAGAGAATGACGACCGTGTTATGCTAGGAAATAGAATGTCGGTTTACAAATACCGCAAACTAGGATTAATTATTAAATGGTAAAATGCAGTGAGCAATATAACACGTTCGTTCGTCAGATTACTCCGTATCCACCTAAGGGTTAAATGAGCTATGTAGATTATAGTATAAAAGACAAGATACGCTCCTACTGTTTATGACACGTTAATTCCGTCGAGGGATAAATGTGTCACGTTTCAGGCGATACGTGCCTTGCCCACAGAGACAACCTGCTAAAAGCCAGCATCTTGTTTCGATTTTCCAGCCTGTCGATTAAAAGCAAACGTTCTACCACCCTACCGGACTAACTGAAGCCGCCAAAATATAAAGCAGATACATATATTCTAATTTAGGCGACACCGTTTTTATTGTGTTTCGTAAGAAGCCTCTGATTTTTCTGCATTGGTACCATCACTTGACGGTGGCGCTATTCTGTTGGTTCAACGTGCAAAATAACTACGCAGGTTAGTCGTATCATCTCGACTAAGATCTTACTGTTGGTACAATTGACAACTTAGTTTGCTTTTTAAAAACTTTGGGGATCCTAATTTTGGCAACAAAACTAAAAACATTACAGGGTAGCGTACAACTTCAAGTACCAAAAAAATCTATATAATTTTGGTAATCTTTGCTCAATGTAACACTAAAAAGCTTAAGCTTTCAATTTATTATTTCATATACTATTACCTTCATCTTATAATTAAGGTTTAAATTATAAATTATTATTTTGATTTACTCATGTTTTTCAGTCATGAAAAAGCTTTTATGTTTGTCCATTATTACCATCGTACTTATTAATATACCATATACCCACTTTCGAGTTAGCGAAGTTAAAGTGTGGTAAAAGTTGTATTTTTGTGTCATTATTTCTCATGACCCTTTATTATTGCACATGTAGGAAGTTGCATATTCATGGGACTCAATGCTGTTATCCACGCTTTCATGTACACTTACTATTCTCTCAAAGCGGCCGAGTTCAAAATTCCGAGGGTTGTCAGTATATCTATAACACTTTTCCAGGTATTTATTTTGGTCAATATTCTCCCTTGTGATTATAGATGCTCCAATGAGGTGCGTCAACTCTTCTTAGAATATTAATTGACTTCGATTTTAACTCCTGCATTTCTCAGTAGGCTAACACTTCCAAATCTTTATATATACTCTATATTCATATCTCATTTGAATAACGATAACGTTGAAACCGCAATAGTGCATTCCATATTAAAAACAATTGATAGCGCAAAAGCGAAGCGTCTGATCAATTTTCCATGAATATTAAATCTGTGACGTTGCCGTTAGTATCGTTCAAAATAAGACGGTTCGACTTGAGTTATTTTTCGTGTCCGCAGATTGTGCAGATGTTGCTAGGCTGCTCTTTCATGACTTATATCATTGTCATGGGCAACGATAGCGACTGCAAAACATCCAACTCCCACTCTCTTGCGGGCGGCTTCATGTATGCGTCATACCTCGTGCTTTTTGCCCAATTTTTCCAGCGCTCTTATTCCAGCCAAGCTTCCAGTCAGGTATGCATGAAATATTAATCAGATCACCGCCTATTACTTTTTGAATCATATTTGCACAGGACCGACGCGTCAATTTTCAGCCTTTATCCCCGCCCGATCTGTTTTCGTGTCAGCACTGATTTCAATCCATTTTCTTCCAACAGAAACACAGCACACTATCAGAGGCAGCCAAGTTGGAACACACCAACGGTGCCACCCAATCAGACGGATCGGTTCGCCAACGTCGACTGTGATTGTCCGAATTTTAATTTAGGAACAAAATATTTTTACACTAGATTTAAATTGATTTTCTTGCACATATAGCGTATACTAATTACATAAAGAAAGTATTGTTTTGTGATTACAAATTTCAGGCCATTTTGTTATTGCTACATCGCCATGTTGTTAAAATGGAAATATATCCTGACGTACTTTATAGGCAACCGCAGGTATTTATTAATTTGGTCTTTTTATCCCATGCTTTGACACATTGCTTCCTGCGGCACTTAGCTTTTTGATCAAATATCTTAATAAATTATACATAAACCAATGTTTTAAGTGTCATTTAGTATTTGCCATCTAACAATAGATAAGTATTTTAAAGGCCGTAAATAATGTATTTCTTATTATTAACTGTATCGTCTAAATATATATTATGCCTGGTCTACAGTAGGTTTTTCATTGACTTCGTTAGCTATAAGACGATGCTTTCGCCCATTGCAAAGAAGGATATGTTACTACTATCCACATGTCGTTGCCTACCAGGGATTTAGTCTAAAGGCAGAAAGCACCTTTTCACATTTAACACTTTCAATGTTGTGATTAGACATGATCGGTATATGAGGTTTAGAAGTGAATCGCCTGAAGCGTATTTACAGCTGTTTTTATGCATAGGTTCTGCAGTCTTTCATAAGTTTTACAGTAAACTCTAAAAGTCATTTGCTTTGGTTTCTGCGTGTAATAGTTACAAAGAGAAAAAAGGGATTAAAAGTATAAAATTTGTTGTATAAACCTTTAGTCCCGCGCGGCATTTTGAGGTGAACAGTCGCTTGGTTTTGATCATAATAAATTCAGTAGAACGTAGCAGAGGTGACTCAAACTAAAGTATCTCTCCCGGATTGCAGTGCAGTGTTTACCACTGCGTGACATGTGATAAATTATTTAATTGAATCCTCTCATATCATACCTCAGGATATATAATGGTGTATGCAGCACGCCAAGTCGACATTGTTTGTACACCCCGCCGTCTAAAGCCAAAGTAGTAGCAAAAAAAAACAATGTTCGAATCAAGGCAAAATAAAGTTTGTTTTGGACATCGAAGAGATACGATTATTAAATAATTTTATTAGTATGTAGTCATTGCCGGAAATCACATAGGTATATATATGCTAGATATTGAATGCTCAAAGGTTTAGCACAGAAAGTAACAACAGAATAGTAAGAACTTTTTATAGTGTCGAAACCATGTCGGCCTACACGTTGTTTTAAAAGTTACTTTGAAATTACCTCTCTTGAGTAAGAAATTAATTTCGATGCAAATATGCAGCTCATTGATACACGTATTTCTTTGCTCTATCAATAATTCAGCTTTGTTTGAATAACCATCTGAAAAGCGTCGATCGATTAATGGATGGCCAAATGAGAAGGGAAATAAATACGAGCAAGCAGAATGCGACTTCTGGTAGTCAGAGTCCATCGTCTTCTGGCGATTCACCTGAACACCACAAGGCAGTCGAAGCGTGTCCCAGATCAAGTCCAACCCATGAATCTCGTGTTGGGAAAGCGCTAGATAATTCGGTAGCCAATAAACGGCGTCAATATCGCACAACCAAAGCAGCAACGACGTATGAAGAATTTGCAAAGGTGGGAGGGAAGACAGCTGCAGACGACGGTCGACATCTTATGTCAGTGGCTCCTGTTATAGCAGATGGACCTGCTTGCATGAGCACTATTACAGGTAGGCCTAAATTGATGAACTCTTTGCTTCATCCTCGCAACTGCTTTCTTTATTAACCCACCATATATGCCATACGCAAGTCATGCGTCGATAAACCTTGATGATGTTCCGGGCAATGTTCAGATTTTTATGTTGCCAAGTAAGATCGTAAGCTACTCAATTTGTTTTATAATTAAAGAGAAAAAATATTGGAAACAGCTATAAAGAAGATTTTCAAATGCTTTACGTAAATGTTTTTTTGGTATTTGAACTCAATCTGATAGATTATGTACTGTAGTCCCCACGCTCCATTTCAACATAGAACTTGTTCTAAAACTTAACATTACCATTTACTATATAAATACTGTTGGAAAATTGAGAGGGAAAAGTAAGATTTTGTCATGTTGTGTTTTGTCGAATGTGTGGGTGAAGGTAACAGTATCGATTTTTCGAAATGAAGAGTATAATCAATTTGTACTTCTTCTTGCGCGCCCGTGTGGTATTGGCTTGATTTACCTTCACATATGCTGATATATTGGTGTACAGGGTCGAGTGGTATATACGGAGTACCTGACCGAGTTTTGCAAACTTCCACTACTACTGGAAGAGTTCGATCAGGCAGGCCTTTAGGCAATGATCCGGACGAAGTTCGACGCTGCAGGAATTATCACATTAAGTCAATACGACGGGGAATACCCGACATTATGACGACTGATGTAAGAGGTAGAAGATTTCACCTGGCAACAAGAGGTCCGTGGAAATTTGCTTTTTTGTTCTGCAGTATTAGCTGCATTCGAAAATACCCAACAGTTACTAATTAAAATTGCTTCTTGGCATCGACGTGAACAGTTAATGCATGTGCGCCCTTCTACTCGCCAATTGGATGCTCATGAATAAATTATCATTTCATTTGTAACTTATCGTGGATAACTTAAATCGGGCCGTCATTGTCAAAAATCGAAAGGGGGTGGTTAATCTGACATGTTGACAGGTTGATGCCGGATTACGGTTAAGAATAATTCGTACAATAAATAATGAAGTAGTGTTACATCAATGCCAATGTTGAACGTTTGAACTAGTGTCCGATCACACCACTTAATTATTTATGCCCAAGAGGGTGGAAATCTAAGCCGGGAGAGAAAAATCGGAATGCTAAAGTAAAAAATCCCGCAAATTCAGTCATAACACTTTCTTTAATGGAAGAATTAGTAAATACATTTTTAAATAATGCGAGAGCACACACGAACTGTTTATATTAGATCAAACTTAGAAAGTTTAATGTTTTTGTATAGGATCATCTCTACCGTTCCGGTCATTGGATGCTTAGTGGCTTTTATCGAACATATACCTTAGTCAATTTTTATGATTATTTCATTCTAACTATAAAAGTTTGTACTGCTGTGCATAACTGATTCCAAGTTGATTTGCGATTTTTCTACCGCAGGTGTCCACATTACAAATCTGTGTTTGTGTCAACGAAACACTAAACGAAAAACGGGGGCATCAGCTTGGCTATTCAGCATTTCAGTCGCCTTTCTCTGCGTAATCTGTCCCTTGATGTCATTTGTAGCAGACGTGACATTTTACGTCATGTGCAGCGATCATTATAATGAAACGGCAAATGTTCTAGAGCAAGTGCGGGGATTGGAACGGTCTGCGTATATATCCGCAAACATTATACCCGCGCAGCCTACCTTGTTGACACTTGTCCGCCACGCGTCACAACGAAGAGAACAACACAAGGGTCCAGCGGCACACGGTCATCGTGTGGTTCAACCTGCTCCAATACGCGGACGCAGGGAGTCGGACCAGCCGTTGCCTGAAGTATCATTACTTCCAGAAAGTCAGCAAATCAAGGCGCCTGAACCATTCAATGCAGCAAGACCGCTATACCCGGTTAATGTGGAATACATAATACCACAGAGGCTTGGAAAGTTTAAGCGCTCACAACAGCCAACGCCAAGTTACGTTACCAAACTCGAAAGAAGTGACATCACGAAATCTTTTGAAACTACAGTCAACCCAACAACAGCAGGTCGGTATATGACATAAACTTTGTGATTAATTTTTTCATTATATCCGTAAGTTTCTCTATAATGACGCTTTGCTTTAATATAAGTATATATGTATCGTGCTAAAGAGGTGGTTCGAGGGAATATAAAATACAGCCTTTGTTTATCAATTTCACTTATGTTAGCACATAAACAGTATGACTATTATTTTAATGATTACACGGCTTATATAAGTTTTGGTCTAGACTGTTATTTAGTAAGCTAATATTTGAATGCAGGCGTGATAACTGAGCAAGCGTGTGCAAACGCGAGCGCAGTTCGCGAATTTATGAAAACCGATGAAGCCGCCCGTCGATTGGAAGCACACAGACACGTAACCATCGATATATTTCAACCAGTGTTTATCATTGGTTCGTTTCCATCGTTTCTGCTTTGTATATTTGCACGGTAGGTTTTTACCTCGCAATGTTATATTAAGTAAATCGGCACGTTGTATTGCTGGAGAGCTTCAGAGCAGTTTACTGACTTAGCGTGGAGTAATTCAAACATTTGAAACTCCATCGCCGACCATACAATTTTTTTTGCAAGACCGTATATCTTTGCCAGTACTTGACAAACATTGCTTAAGTGCAGGGGTCGGCAATCGTTTGAACTTACACAGCCATTTTAACCGATAATACACATAATAAAAATAACCTGGAGCCGCAAAACTATTATTGCAATATAAGGAAAACAAATGAGTGTGAGATAAAGAAGCTAGTGTTTTTCTGTTTGTTAAGCTTATTCATGGGTGTTTTAAACGTATTAAGCGCTTGCTAAAGTAGCAATTAAATTTAAGAGCCGCATTAAAACAATGAAAGAGCCACGTGCGATCCCGGAACGCAGGTTGCCGACCCCTGCCTTAACGTGTAACAGATTATAATGTCTCGACAAGTAATACCACCTAATAAACACACCCAAAAGCGAAGAATGGCTGTGAGTGCCTGAGTAATGTTTGTTTTGTAACGTATAGTTACTGCATATAAAATGTTCGTTTTATAGCAAACATGCAGAAAAATCAATACCTTACATTGTTATAACACACGTTTGGAAAGAAAAATTGTGACCACAATATACCGAAACAACACAAACATTCGGCCATTGTATATATGCGTTTGTCTTTTTATTTATACAATATTATAGTTTGTGGTGTGATTATGTTTTAATAAACATGTTTTTAAAGGTTGGTGGTTATGGTTACGGCCCACAATCATTTTCTTTCTGCCTACGTCATCAATATTGCGGGGATGCCCCTTCAATTAATTACTGGAGCACTTGGAGTGAGCTCAGCTGGATATCATGTCGGCGAGTTCGGATTTTCGTAAGTTTCGTTCAATTTTAATTATTTAAATCTTTAATTCTGGGAATATCATGTTTTATATGTGGAATTGTCCGTGAGAGTTTTTGGGAACAGTTGTGACCTTTATACACGGTTACTTTTAATAGTATTTAGGTCAATCAATTCAAGAAACACAAAATGAGAAAATAAAAAGTATTGATAGAACATAAACCCCGGTCTAAGAACAATAGGTTGAATAATCGATAAGCAACTCAATAACATTTATTTCTTATAAAGTTATAAAGTTAAGTATAACTGGGGTGCAAACAACTAACTGTTAATTATACGCAAACCACAACTGTTCATGTGATCATTCAATCAAGATAGTTAAGCCTAATGTTTATTGATCAGTTTTCTGGTTCCCTCAAGTCACCTGCGTGTTTCTGGTTCCCTCAAGTCACCTGTATTTTATTTAAATTTCAATTCAACTCGATAAACATTGCAGTAAATTTTATACGTTTAAACGATATAATACTGGTAGATGTTGGCACTGTGCATTAGAAGGCGACTGCTCCAGCCAGAATGCTTTGTCTTGGCTTCGAGATCACGTCAATCTGAGTTTGATAATAGCCACAGCAGCCAAAGCATTGGATGGGGCGGCAGGCGGGTGCATACTGTTTATTGTAAGTATACTGGAGTTTATCAATTGTTAATTTATATGCGGTTGACTAAGTATGGGCTCCCTTTACCTTGTGGGACCCAGTTTTTCATATCTTCTTTTGTATTTACAAATTATGAGAACAGGGTCGTGGACGACAGTTGTAAAATCCTCAGATTACCTCGATGCCACAGTCAGGTTATCAGAGCTATATTGCAGCACGTTTAATTTAAGTTTTAATATATATATACTAGGGGAGAGTGGTACTGAGTGGGACATGGTACACAGTGAGAAATTTTGGATAAAAACGTTAAAACATAAAAATATTAAAACCTTTGACGGTTGAGTGCTTCCACGTTACTAACGCACTTTGTAACGAACTTTAAGGAACCAGCATGTCAGTTTTGGAAAGTTATGGAAGTTTTAGATTTTTCAGGGGTGTAAGTAAAATTTTATACGCTAGCTGCAAACTTAATTTAGATGGGTGAGCATTAGCTTTAAGGCTAAAGTTACTGGGAAGTGATTAAGTAGGTGCATACCTTGCTTACAAATAGAAAAAGAACATGGCAGCCTCAATTTAAGTATCTTTAATTTTGACTTATAGATTTGTAGTATCTACGTACTCAGTGAGACACTATGTTGAGGTACACTGTGAGACAGAATACAGGAGTGTTTTATTATCTTTTTGGGGGGTTTAAGCCCACAAAGAGCATTTATATGTTCAGAAATAGCCTATACAGTAGTTAGCCAAGTATATAAATCTATCCAGTTTTAGATATTTATTATTTTTAATAACTAGGAGTGGACTCGTGGGAAGAATTGTGAAAGTAAATTCAGAAAACCATAAAATTGGCTCATCATTAGAATATTGCCTGAGTGAAGCTGTTCAGTTGGTTTTGTCCAAAGAATGGAGCCTAAGAAAGGCAGCAGATCATACAGTAGTGACATTTTAAACACTACCAAGGTATGTCAGTAAGCAAAAAGCTGCTGAAAATCCCACAAGAAACCTGTAGTCTTTCGAGAACGACCTCATTTAATAAACATAATGTAAACTAGTTCTACGAAAACTTGAGGTTGATTTATAGCCGGAGTTCATCTGTGCTGCTACAAGGATCTTTAATTTGGATGAGACTGGCACGCCCATCGTCTCAGCATCAAAGGCTATTCTTGCTGAAAAGCTGTCAAGCAAATTTCCAAAGCAACCAGTGGTGAAAGAGGTTTATACATGTGCTATTGTGTGTGCTGCTGGTACATTATAAACACCAGCAATAGTGTTTCCATGATGCAACTTTAAATCTCACATGTTAAATGGTGCTCCATCTGGGACTCTTTGTTTAGCACAGAAAACAGAATGGATGAACTCGGACCTCTTTTCACAGGTGATGGAACACTTCATCAAGCACGCTTCAAGCTCAAAAGAAAATCCAAATCTGTTAATTTTTTACAACCATGAAATCCACATGTCACTTAAAGTCCTGGTCCTGGCAAGAGAAACTGGTGTGACAACATTGACACTGCCACCTCATTGTTCACACAAAATGCAACAGTTAGATGCAATGTGTATTTTCCATTTAAATAATTTTATAGAGCTGCAATGAATAGTTGGATGCTGCATAATGCAGGGCAGTCCTGCACATTGTACAACGTTGGTGAATTGGTTGAAATAGCTTATATGAAATCGATGACTCCTTGTGCGATGAGTGTGTTCCTCACTGTTCCATTTAAGGCATTTCTTATTTTAAAGTTCTGTTCCCTTTGGTCTGGATTGTCATTTTAAACCTTTTACTAAACACTGTTTTTATGTGTGAATTGCTCTTTACTGCTTCAAACTTGTATTAAACTGTGTATCAGTCTGCATAATTTACCATGTTACAATAGATTGACACTAAACTTTTATGATATTCTTGTCAGTTTTAAAACATTGTTAAGTTTGTGCCGTGTAATAAACTTTCTTGTTGAATTTAACGTTGGATTTGCACATGTATGTAAACAAATTTACATCGGCACACGTCGAGAATGACCGTACATATAATTATTTCAAGCTAGTAAGTAATACATTGTTAAATAGGGGCAATTTAAACAGCAATTTGTACCACTTGTACAAATGTCTCACTGTGTACTAGGGTGTGTCTCACTGTATACCGGGGTGGTACCCAGTGAGACAAAAAAGGCACCCCCAATAAACCCCATTTTTATCACAACACATGGGTAATAAAAAAAATCCAGTCCTTCCATCAGATACCCAAATGATTGTTTAATGTTATTAACAAAAAAAATTTGAAATAAAACGATTATTATTAAAGATATTGGATAAAAGGCATTTTTCGTATCACTGAGTACCACTCTCCCCTATATTAGAATATTTATGTTAAGTCTGCATCCGACTAGGTCAGCACATTGGGTGATAACAACGCAGTAATTGGCCAAAGTGGCGATAGAGTCAGCCATATCTTTCATGGCATCTATGTCGCCCTTCAAGCTAACATGTCATCTCTGTCGCCCTGTACAGTTACCGGTTAATTAGGTTTAAAAAATACGTTGGACAACCAATATAGATCGCAGAACACATAGTTAAAAAGTACATATACAGAAATAAGACATTTAAACAGAGGCTGCATATATTGTTTTTATCTTTGTTTAATTTTAAAATATCCTTACAACTATAGGTAACCGTAAGAATATTATGGCGGGAACATAGGAATTTGACGTTCTGGTGGTACGGCGCACGAGTTGTTGGCACGGTTTTTGCATTATTGCTTTGTATTGTCTTTTCAACTCTTCTTGTTATCACTCCTGCTGTAGGTGTTTTCAGGTAATCATTGTCACTTTTATATTCCTTGACATAATGTTATTCTAGTGTTACTCGGTTTTGATGAAGTTTCTAAATTATACATATTGGTCAATTTAAACTATGTATAAGAGTATCATTAAGATGCTATCTTTATAACAATATGACGAAACAAAGACCAAAGATAGTAACTTTAGCCACAAGTTCATCATTATGTCGATTGCCCAAAAGGTCTATATATATAGTTATCATAGTTCGTCAACCTTAATGTTTTATTAATCAGATCTGCACTATACATTGTAAAATTGCGCCAATTCAACTTTACCTAAACAAAATTTATCGTTTATTTTTTAGATTGGAATTTATCGAACGGGTTGGTAATTTCATCGGAAAACAAGAAATTCGTTCGGTTTTCATGTTGCTGCTGAGTATGGGTATAACCGCTTGGGCCGCCTCACTTCTCGGAATACTGCTCTACCTCGTATATAAGACTTATCTCTATTGTAGAGTGAAGGAGCACGTTGCCCAAATGGAATTAAATTAATCGTTTTGCTGAAATTTTGATGAGGCAAAATTGTCGAATACTTTAGCATACAGTAGTTTTACGTAATGGAATAATTAGAGTAAGCCTGAGACATTTTGGCATATCCCACTCTGAGAAAAATGCTGCTAGATATTTAACAATGATAAATTTAGAACCATGCAAATACGCTCAAAAGGCATCATTTTTATTAAAAATAAAAGTAATTGATTCTAATTTGTTTAATTATTTGGTGTATTTACAGTCTTTATCTAAAATCTAAAGTATTTTATGTATTTAGCCTATACACGATATTAGCCTACGATCGACAATAATATTTTTAAAAACGAATTTTTGTAAATCGTGTTTGATCATTCTATTTTCTCGTGTCATCTATAGATGTTTCTATTCGACGAAGTGTCTCTACAATACATTTATATAAATCAGTGAATCACTTACAGTGAGGAATAAATTATTTAACTAGGATTTGCGTTTAAATTAAAAACCAAGGGTCTCGATCGAGCAACCAACACGATACGGATAGAATAAATAATATTTTCTTAATACTGTTGTTTAATATATAAAAAATAACTTGTGAATCGAAATATTCCGATGATCCTTAATCTAGAGAGATGTTCTCGAAACGTAACACAAATCACAGTTGCCCATTGTTTGTAGTACAATACCAACCTAATCAGGTTTCAAAATACATTGATTCGTTTAGAATGAAAGCTGGTCGTTTACAGTCGCGATATTGATGCTCGTATGTATTACCTGTCAATCTGAATAATAGAGAGGCAAGTCAGGTTGTGATAATGGATTAATGTACATTGATTCAATGTTTATTCTCGGATGTATGGCTAATTTATAAACATGTTGTGAAAGAACCGGGTGACAATTAACATCAAAATAACCATACCACAAAGCTGTAAATGTTGTAAACAAGATAAAGAATATTAGTTTAACTGCATCATCATATACTTACAGCCCCTCAGTCAATTAGAAACTTAAACTGAATTGTGTGAAAAACTATAAGATGAACAGGTCTACAGACGAAGTTCTCATTAATTGCCTGAAAACGATAAGTCTCCAGAGACTTCGTACTTTGAAAATGGATATGGAAAAACTAGCACAGGACTGGAGAATAGGAGACGAGACAGATTTTTGGACCTTGCTGGAGTTTCATGAAATAAAGTGAGTATAATATAGGACACCGTGTTTAAAATAAGCACACTCGATTAATTTATATAAAATTATAAAATACAAGATTTACCATTGACGCTGACGCGATTTGTAACATGGCCAAAAATGTACAATTTACTCCTGATAATGAATTGTTCTTTATAACATCATAGAAATATCAAAAAAAATCTTGGGCATTTTTCTAGACTTGATGAAAGAACCCGACGTGATCTCAGACTATCAGTGATGGATAACCGTGGTATAAATATTGAGTCGGCTTTGCGGCTACTACGACAAGCCCACGGTAAAACTGGCCGAGATAGCGTTGAGGTGTTAAAAGTGGAAAAGAGGATACCCGCAAAAAAACTGCAGAAGTACAGTAGGCTATATATGTATTTTTATGAACATAGTATATATATCTGTATTATAAATAATTTTTGGTTATAAATGTTAATTTTAGCAAGCAATTAATGCCAACGTTTACAGCGAGCTGGTACCAAATGCAACTCTAACAGATGTTAATCCCCACCGGATTAAAAAAGTATCGACCAGAAACTTTAAATTGGATAAATTTCGAGAAAAGGCAGTAGCAATCGGTAAATTAGGAGCAGCATTAAAAGTCGGTACTCCCGTACTACATCCGACAACAACAGAAAACAAACCTAAGTTGCAGAATCAATTATTGAAACCTAAAACTGTTGAACCACCTTCTTCCAATACTGCACCTGGAAATAAATTTGCCGAAAAAGGCAACGGTAAGCGAAATACTGCTTTGTGTCAAATGTTACCAAATGACATAGTTAGTTTTATCATCTGTGTGTAAAAAAACGCGGAAATCGTCATCCAGAGGAAAATCGTCACGTTTACTCGTACCTCCCTGGTTGTCAAAGCTATTGAAGTGTATTCTTATTAATCCACGAACGATGCCCGCTAGTTGTCATGTTCAACTACCCAACGGACAAGCCAAACGCGTGATGTCGATTATAATTAACAAGCTTGCGACCGAAAGCCGACCGACTGAGGTGTTAGAGGCAGAGGTATATGCTGCCCAAATATGTATTTTAATGCTAATCTTAAATAATTTTGTTATAGATGGTACGGTGGCCGACAGCAAAGTTTCCAAAAAAGAGTCCACTCAAGTTTCTTTCGAGCGTGAAGAAGATAATAAACAAAAGCTAACAAGGGTTTCTACCGAAAACCCAAACACATCATTGCTAAGTATGATATTGGAAAATAGTTCGCAAAATCCAAATACACAAAGTTCAAACAACTTAAACGAAAACGAACACTTAGAAAAGCAAAAAGAGTCGGTTCAAATAGAGACTTTAAAATCAGACAAAATTGATAGTGAACCAATCAAAAATAAAATTGTGAGTCAAATACAAGAACATCAACAAACAAATGAAATTGCTCGGAAAGATGAATTGCAAAATCTAAATGGATTTCCAAAACCAAATCAACATAAAACCACAGATAAAAATGAAACTAAACACAAAAACTCTGAACCTGAAACACAGGATAAAGAAGTAAATGAAAAACCAGCAGATAATGTTTTAAGCCGAAAATCAGAGGGCAACACTTTAGATAATTCCTTAAAGGAAGATACTAAAAAGACAGCAAACGAAATAACTCCTACGAAATTTGTTGTAAACAATGCACCACCAGAGAACCCTAAAACAACCAACACTTTAGGTTCTGACAAAACAGATGACACTGAGATTACAAGTGAAAATGTTGCGACGGAAAAGTGTCAACACGATCCAGCAGATAGAGAGAACCAAATTAAAATCCCCCAATCATACGAAGGTTGCAACCCTTCCCTAACTGAAAACGATACTAATCCATCGAAAGTAGGAACAGATCACACGGATATAGTATTTGAACCAGACAACACAGAACGCGAACTGATCCGAAATAAATCATCCGAATTCGATGAGCACCTAGAAGACAATAGACATGTTACGGAGGAAACGCTAAAGCAATCTACCTTTGTAAAACCTGAGGAAAATCAAGAAGAATTCAGTGCAAACAACCTTACGCAACAAGAAAGTCAACAAATGCAAAATAAAGAAATTAGTTCCGATCTTACAGAAACATCATTGTCCGGGCCCTTAAAAGAGGTTGACAATAATGTTAATCTTCCTAGTTCAGATGTGTGTAAGCCAAATGACTCAGAATTAGACAGAAATGGCACAGAGCAACCAACTCACGATTATGAAAATTCAATAGAGGAACAAAATCCAACCGAAAAAGAAGATGATGGTAATTCGTCAAAGTTAAACATTGATTTATATTCTGAAAAACAATTTGATGGTATATCAGTTTCTACTCAATCGTCACTTGAGGAAGATATTCTCGCACTTAATGAGATTATACGTGATATGTCTTCCAGGGTTGTAGCCTCTGAGAATGTTAGAATCGGTGAAGAATATTTTAAACTATACGCTCCAAACTGGTTAAGTGCGGATGATATTTCACGAACATCTGCTCTGCCTTTAATGTCTCAACTTTCAATGGAGTGGGTGTAAGTGGAGTTCAAATAACTTAAAAAGGATTCTGCTTAGGTTAACTTTTCGTTATTCAGATATGGCTGCAATACTAGCCACAGTCAATCTATAACATCTTTGGAATCTGGCGAGTTGGTTTATTATGTTGGCAGCATCGTGATTATATACGACCATGAGAGAAAAACGCAGCGTCATTACTGTGAGCATACTGGAAAAGTCACATGGTAGGAATTACATTTTTAATATATGGCCACAACCGATAAAGACATCAATATGCAAAACTTTTAAAAATGTTCTATACTTTATGCTTTGAGATAATTAGGTTTAGCGACCCCACCAACTAGTATAGATAGGATAGGATATTCCTGTTCGCGAGAGGCGTTAACGCACGGCCAATCGTGAGATAGCCTTGCTCCTATCGTCGGGATATCAAAGCTACCGCAGTATATTGTGTGTCATTCACACGTTTCTTCAATTCGGTAGAATCCATTATCCTACTGGGTTCAAGCAAAGTCTGGTATGTGCTTTGCCCAATGACACAACCGACTAGGTAGCGAGCAGTGTCGAAACTGCAAACTTTCAACTGAAAGGCAAAACACCAAACCGCCAAGCTAATCGGTGGGTCATAAAGTAAAACCATACAATTGCTTTTGTGTAAAATACAACTTCTTATTTACATTTAGGATAGGATAGGATAGGATATTCATCTTTATCCCCGTGAATGGGAAAACCAAGGGGGTAAACACACGGGCAATCGTCAGATCACACCGCGCCCATCATCGGGTTACCGGAGCTATTACAGTGTGTTGTGTATGATTCACACGTTTCTTCAATTTGGTAGAACCCATTAATCTGCTGGGTTCAGGCAATGTCCGTAAAGTGCCTTGCCCAAGGACACAACCGACTAGCTAGCGACCAGTTTCGCACCTACAACCTTTCAATTGAAAGGCGACGCACTTAACCGCTACACCAACGGGCCGGACATTTTTACTGGTCTAGCTTTGAAAACAGCAAACTAAATCCTTAGGTTAATTCATATTTGTGTTGACAGTGTATGGTGGAGTTAACCGCCTGGTCCTACGACCACTAACAAACTGTTGTTTGGGTCACCAGTGTCACTGCGCATCCCACTTGTGGTAGAATTGGGTCGGCTCAGGTTAAAAATAAATCGGAAGGCGCATTAGAAAATGATAGATATTCATCGTGTGGCCAAACACACGTCAGAGTATGGGACAGTGTCACATTGGAAACCTTGCATGTCATAGGAGTGGGTACGATTCGCAACACAGTACAGAGAATGCAGTTCCTTAACCTACCGGTATGTGTTAGTTGTGTACAAACACAAGAAAAATTTGATTACAGTACAATTATAAATCATAAAAAAAGATTCGATTTTATGCAATATGGTCAATAAGTAAAATATGCCTTTCTAGGGCTACTTTGTAACATTAGAAAACAACGAACAATGCACACTAACTGTGTGGGAACGGGGGTTGTAGAGTTAGCAGTCAAGCAATGGTTGTAATCGACTCTCCAGTTCAAACGCAAGAACCCTCGAAGCAAACAACGGTTGATAAGAAACATATATTGTCCAAATCACGACGCATTAAAACTGCTCATGTAAAGTCCTCGCGTGAAAAAGGTAAAGTTAGAATCTGACCGTTGTGGTATTTTATATCAACTGTATGTAAAATCATTAATTATATTGTAAAATCTGAACCTGTAATGTTTGTACATTCAGCACATAATAAGATGTCACCTGCAATTACTGGACCACGTGCTATAAGTGCAAGTGTGAACGCCGAAGGACAATTCGCAACAGCAGACAGCAAAAACCTTTATTTCTGGAACGTTTCAAACGATATGGCGTCCACAGAGGGCGATAGAGGGGCAGCTCTCGTCGGGCCAACTACGTAAGAAGTCTATACAACGCAAACCGCAACAATTTTATCAATAATCACTATAATATTGAAGAACCTTAAACGCAAAACTAATATAAGGCACACTGGGTTACTACTCAAATTTTTCAATTGCCTCTCCATCATCGATAGTGTGGACCATTTTTATTATGTAGCTCATATGGTTTAATAATACTTTAGATCGTTTCTAGCTTGAATCTTTATAAGTTGCTAGTGCCTAATATTAGAATGTTGAATCGTTATTTACTGCATGCAGAGGAGATTTTGGAACTACATTTTTCCGAGCGGAATATTTGTCATGCTGTCAAGCGACAACAAAATTTCTGGATGGTAGTTACGTCACTGGGGATTCCAATGGGACGTTGCTGATATGGTCAGAAGATACTAAACTCGCAACTAAGGGGTTTCCCCATGCGCACGAATGCCATTTATCGGCAGTGTGTACAAATGAAGAAGGTAACATGATAAAATGTTTCGCTATTTGAAGAGGATAGTACTTTTGTCGATCTTTTTTAACGGTGGTTTGTGTCACTTATAGCCTTGGTGTAAATAATACCGGTGTGTTCCTCATTTCAGGTTTTATCTTCACGTCTGGTTCGCGTGACCGATTGGTGAAGGCGTTTAATGTCCGAAAATCAAAGTTGGAATGCTGGGGAACGATTGAGATTCCGCCAGATGCTGGGTCTGCATCTGCTCTTGTGTTTGCCAACAAGGTTTTGTTCGTAGCAACTGCGAATCATTTCATCCTGTCTGTTCATGTCAATTGTCACCGACGACCTGTATTTGAGACACGGGGCGTTGTGACAACATCGATCGCCAGTCCCGAGAAACGATTAGCTCCCATCGGTTATTCAACGAGGTCTGTTTCGTCTTCGCTTCTTGGTTCGGCCGGAAATCCGTCCTACTCCGCGAAAAGCATGGATGATAACAAGGCTTTTCCGTCGACGAAATGGGAAGAGGAGGAAATAGCACGAGAATTTTCTAAGGGTGTAAGATGTGTTAGTTCCATGCTAAGAATGAAAGTCAAACTCAGACACAGAAAAGGTTTAAAAATTCGACATTAACTTAACTTGTTTTTAACAGATATTTTTTACAGTTAAAACGGCAACAGACGATGTAAGCGTTAATATTCCAAACACAGAGGAGAGTTTGAAAATACTGAGGAAGCAATTGTCAAAGAGTGCAGGGTAAATAAAGCATTAAAACGACAAAAAAGATTTTTTTAATAATTTTAAATTTTCAAACCTGTTTGGTAGGTTTTTAATTACAATGTGGTTCAGCTCATCAATATATATACTTGTGTACGTCACGTAAATTCTTTTTGTCTAGAGTACGAAAATATCTAAGCGATAAGCCACAATATGACAAGCAGCGATACCATGCTTGGAAGAATCCGAGAGAACACACGGTCGACCCCGGTAATAAAACTTCCATTCAGACCACTACACCTCGACTAAGAGCAAACGAAAGAGTTCTACTAAAGTATGTTGGCTATACTAATATTCGATTGTTGCAATAAGAACAATATTGGCGTGCTGATGATGTTATATAACATGAACTGTTGTTTACCTAACCCCTCCTTAAATTAAACGTGTGCTGGAAAACTAGAAAACGAAAGGGCAACCTACGATTATTTATGTGAAATTTTAATCTATTTAACATTTTAATCCCTTCTAAACATTGATAGAGAACAGACAAAGCAAGAGGAAACTAAAAAACATCGACCAACTTTTGCAATGACCAATCATGTCTTAAAGCATTTGGCTTTTGATGAGGATAAGAATGTGACGTCATCAATTGGTGATGTAATCGTGACAGCATCATCTAGTGGTTGGATATTTTTATTAAGTTCAAACGAGCACAAGTAAAGTAATGCTATTATTAGTGATAAAATAAGTTATACTTTCAACTTTCCAATTTAGTATAATTGGTCGATGCAAATTATCTATTGCTGGCGAGGTCACATCGATTGATTGCTGCTCTCGGAGACATCTAGTGTTGGTTGGAACTACTACAGGTCACGTGGCTGTGGTTAGGATTAATGAAACAGATTTTGAGGTATTTTTTAGTTTATCTTAATATCACGATTGCCTTTAATGATGTAAACTTATCTTGACATAGTTTTGGGATTTGGGTCTGGTTGAAAATAGAAACTGTTTTACAAATTATAAGTTATAGTGGACAAAGGTGGCAACTGGTTTGTTTTACCTCGCTGATACACGCATATGAACAACATCCCAAGTTTTATATAAGAAACTGCTTGAGGCTCGGGTTTAATTAGTACTTCTTGGTACCAAAACTAGGATTGGAAATTTGTGTATTCACAGTTTCACCCGCAACTAATATAGCTGTTTGTTTACAGGTTTATCCTCAACATAGATGTAAATGTTCAGGCGGTGGAAAGCCCCACATTAATCATGTGAAATTTTCCCCAAGTGGCAGAAAAGTAGCGATCTCCGTTGGCTATGACGTAATAATCCTCTCTGTTCGGCGAACAATTCTCTCTGAATTAGGAAGGTAGCGCTGTTTTTTTGTTTTGTTTGTAAACAACAATCGGTAAACATCTGCTGTTACAACTAATGCTCAGTTTGTGTAATATATTTTTCGAGAACTACACTAATCGTTCTGAAAAAAAAACAATGTCAGAATACCCATATGGATGCATAAATATTGGTGCAGTGTTAATAGCCATCTGCCTTAGTATATATTCACCATAACAGTTCATTAAATAGTTTCTGACTCAAATATAGTTGAATGTACGAATTTAGACTGGTTGTTATTATGTATACTGTATATATATGATTCAACAAACGTGCAATTGACAGGTGCATAGGTCATCAAAGTTGCAACATATCGGCTATGGATTGGTCTGCAAAGAAATATTCTGGCAACTATTACCTACACACCTCATCGCTAAGACCAAGTATATCATCTACGTAATATTACTGACATAGCTTGTTTGGGAAGTTACTGAACATTGTACTTCTGCATGTTGTTATGCAATAATTTCAACAATTTGTTATCCCATTTTTAATACAATAGCTGTTGTAGCTGAGAATTGTTTAGTTTTCAAATTCAGGACAACCATTGAACCGGCTGAATTCCAAAATCTGCACTAAAAATGGTGCATTAGTTCTGTATTGAGCAAAGGCGACCTTATAATAGGTGTGCAAGATCAGTATACATTTTATAAGCTGTTTTGTTCGCAGAGGTTGAGTTAAAAACATGGCTGGTATCTGATTCGGAAGTTAAAGAGGAAAAGAGTGGTGATGTACATGGCACAGTACGATGGGCGACAAATACCTGTCAGCTCGATTATTCTATTAAAGGTAAACCTGAACTCAAGCAATGGTCGGTCAAATGTAGAGCTAGCTGTACTGTGTACATTGGCTTTATTTAAATTTAATACGTGTACTACAATTTAATTATTTGCACGCAAATGCCAAAATTAAAAATCGTGTTTCAAGCACGCTGTTAATAGCTACAAGAATTACAACAGCATGTATATTACACAAGCTGATAACTTCGATATATCGTTGATAAAATCAATTTCCGTAAGCGATTAACACTTAATGTTCTCAGGAATATGGAACGGGTTCTCCCCCTATGACGTAACATCACGTGACGTTTCCGCTATTATTGATCAGCCGGGATTGGTGAAGGACGACTCCCCGAGGTCGAATGACGAGGACGTGACGTCAAACGAACGCCAGAAAAGAAATCTGAAGTCCAAAGAACAAATTAAAACTCTGATAGTTGGCGACATCAACGGAAAGATCACGTGTCAGCGATACCCGTGTCTGATATGGAGTGATCGACACCAATCAATACGGTAAGGATTCAGTATAATGTTATCCACATAATGTGATATAATTGTGTTCTCAGAGGCCATTACTCACCCGTCACGTCAATTAACGTACTACCCAACCAACGGCAAGTCGTTACAACTTCTCAAATGGACGGGAATCTTATTCAATGGAAAATTACTTCAATTTAAAATATAAGATTATTCTTTGAAATTTTTCTAGATAATTTTGATGACTAGAAAGTTTCGGTGTAAATATTATATCCAATTATAGATTTCATATTTTCTGTGATCAGTGATTAATTTTGTTGCCACACCCCAAAATAAATCTGTGAAATATTGCAACCCGTTTATAGAGAGTGTTCTGATGTGGTGGTATAGGGCATTTTAAATATTGTTCTATTCTTGTAAACCGCCTCCAGACATTTGCACGTCACCAACGCAACAGTCACGACACTCAATATTACGTCAGACATGACCATATTTAGCTACGCCGTTGCGTCACCTGCTTTCGTAAATACGTGAGTGATTATATTCATAACCGGATGTTTTGCATTCATGTTTTTTGGCGAATTTTCATATTGCTGTGTGTCGGTTCCCTTTTTTTACACGTTGCTGTAATATATTAAAATTTTTACACGTTGTTGTAAAGATTTTACACGTTGTTGTATTAAATTTTGTTGTCAGACCCCGACATTTTGTTTAAGTGAAACACTTGCATTTTTTTAGCTCGGTGTATTTTACAACGAAAATCAAATTATACACAGCACATTAACACGAACTAAT
Organism: Ciona savignyi; assembly: GCA_000149265.1. Lineage (NCBI taxonomy): Eukaryota > Metazoa > Chordata > Ascidiacea > Phlebobranchia > Cionidae > Ciona > Ciona savignyi. The sequence goes on along the minus strand of CH000799.1, from coordinate 57,982 downwards.
ATTAAAAACCCTACAATACATACAGTATAAGGAACATGCGATACGACAAATACCTCCCAGAGGCAAAGTGTTCGATTTTCTTTCAAACCTTGTTGTTTAAACTGAAATAAAATTTCACCTATTTCATTTAGGTTTATAAGTGCAGAAAATAAAATGGAAAACAACAAAATAATGCGGTTGTACAGCTATTACGGTAAATCGACAATAAAAGCGTGTAAATACAATATGTGACCACATAGTTTTTATGAAAAGTTCCCTTGTTCTATTGAGCGGTTTTTATCCTCGGATTTTCCACCCAGGATTAGTATTTTCAGCAAACATTGACGATGCATGCGTGCTAAACTTACTCCTTCGTTCCTTTTGTCTTGTTATAAGTTCACGGTACGAGTTGCTTTGTGTTATTGTTCTTTAAATTTTCCTCGTGGTAAGTGGTAGTGCTGACGGTGCTGACAACTTTACTTGGATAAGTACCATCCTCGGACTTGGTCCTCGAGGCGTCTGTAATTGCTGTGGACGCGGAGAGGGATCTACTGCCGTTTTGTTTGGTGTCCCGAGCAGTGGAAGAACGCTTTGAAGCATTCGACTTCCAGTATTCTGCTCTTCTCTTCGATGCACTTGTCTGGTGCTCAAACAACGCCGTGACCGATTCAAAACAGCAAGGCCGGAGAATGTCGACAAAGAATTTGAGACACGCTTCCCGGAACTCTTTGTTACAAACGTTATAAATGATGACGTTGCAGAAACTGCCGCATACCAGAAAAAGTGTAGTGACGTAATACGATATAGATTGTGCTTTGGATGCACAGCCAACATCTGGTTCAAGCATAAATCGCATGATGACGATAAACACGGGCAGTACTGTGAGTGTAAACAGCAACAGCACAATCAGCACCGTGCGTCGGATGTCACGATCCACACGATTTAGAGCCTTGGTAGATTTCACGCTTTTTCGTCTTGCTTCCCGCATGTGACGTAGCATCCGCATACTCTCATATGACGTCATGAGAGTCAAGACCCAGGTGATGATGAAGGGGATTCCCCAAACGAAGATGGCGTAAAGCACTCCGTGTAAGAACCTGTAAAAAGTTGCAAAATAGGTAAATTCAAATTCAATCACCGGGAGAATACAGCAAGAAAGCAAAACTAAAATAAAGTAATAAAGTAAAGTTAAAAAGAGTAAAAAGTATATATGAAATCCCTTACCTTTGTGCGGGATTCATTCCTTCGGAATTCTGAAAAATACAAAAAACATTTACAAGGACTATTCATCGTGCATTTACTACTCTTAGTAAGCGTGCCTACATATCATGCATAGTGCTTACCGGTACAGGCTTGAGGTACGGCATATACATAAAGGTCAGGTAAGTCAATCTGTACTCTAAGTAGTCTTTCGCCAGCAATGGGAGAGCTGAGATTGCTAGTCCAAGTATCCAGATAAATACGACCAGAAAGGCAGCTCGAGGTCTTGTCATAATATCTCCGACCCTGTATTTGACTGGCCAGCGGACGGAGAGAAAGCTATCGATAGCCAGCATAAAGAGGCTGCAAAAATAATAAAAATATTATGTATTGTTTGTGTAGTTAGGGTTATGTTGTGGGAACTCCATACGTAACGTTTTCAGGGCAAGCGTTAAACAATTATTGCCTATTACGAAAGCTTTTATGCACTTGTTTTATATTTGCTAACACAAAATGGTAAAGAAAAAGTTTAAAGAATTCGTTGAATTCTGGAATGAACCCACCGATCAATTTAAACGCAATTTAAAGTGCATTTGAAGAAGCTTACCCAAATACAGTTGTCGTGGAGGATAGAATGCCAATGATTCCAAATACTGTGCCCTCAGCGGTTGCTGTAGCACTGTATGGTGTTAGCAGTTTAAGATCCTCACTGTTGTATGAGACCCCATTTAGTATATTGTGTGCAACTGATGGTAGTACCAAAGCACCCATTAAAAGATCTAGAAATAAAAATGACTATTAAAATCTTTTAGAGGGTTTGCAAATCACGTACGCTGTCAATCTTATCTTTTCCACTTACCCGAAAATGCGAGTGAGATTTTGAAATATTCGTGAGGCTTGCGCAATGATCGAGTGCGCAGGGTGACAATGATGATCAAAAGATTGCTCAATACGATCACGATAGCAAGTATGATAGTAATGGCGACAAGAAGGCCTACTACCGGTCGGTGGCACGTCACTAGGATGGTGTCACCTTTCTCATCCACCTTGGGATCAACGCTACAAGCAGGGAACACCCCACACTTAGTTATGTCGAGGTAGCGCAGTCCAGCGGTCGTGCTGAATGTATCGACACCAGTTGTTGCGGGTCCAGCTGCGGAAGTTGGCCGCTGTAGAGATGGATCTGTAGATAAACTACGATTAGTATTCATCACGTTGGCAAGCAATAAATAATTTACAAATACTTTTCGGCAAAATGTCAATGTCAAACATTACTTTAAAGTTTAAATAATAAGGCAAGTGTCCCTTACTTATATGTTTATCCCACTTCATTAATATAAATGTGCCTTAAGACAAAACAAAGGCTAAGCAATGACGTTAAATGACACATACCATGCAGTGGTTAATAAATAGCCGAAATTTGGCTCGTTGCTATTTATCCATTAAACTATTTGACGCGTCAAACCGGCCACATTTCTCAAGAAACTAGAACATTTGATTTATACACGCAACAGTCTTGTTAATGACGTCAGTGCTACACTGTCAGCGGATGCATAGAGGGCGTACCAGTGTCGGACGCAGGGTTATTAATGGTCAAGCAGTATTTGACCATATATGGACTGCAAAAAATATTAATCACGGTTGATTTAACGGACTACCTTACGAGAGTCATAACAGTCCTGGCTAAGAAAATAACTACCTTACCTAGACTGTTAATAATTGATTCCAAGGTTGTTGAACTTGTTTCATGAGAGTCCCGAATTGAAATGGTGCTGCTGGTAGGATCGCGGCTTATTGGTGGAAAAAATCCTGGCAACAAGGCTGAAGAAAAATTTAAGCCTTGAAGCATTGTTTAGGGAGATGTAAAATAGTCGACGATTAAATCATCATGAAGTCATACATTTTAATTCACACAGTTCTGAGTTTCGGTTATTACCAAAACTTAGTTTCCAATACTGCGCAATTTTTGAATAATCCACTATGACGCATTGTTATGCATTAATCCCTAGAATGAACATATTTTTAATAAATAGTTTAACATGGACAAGAGCAAAAACTTACCGTTTAGTAACGTCTTATTCTTGATAATGTCTTTCAATTGTTGAAGATAAATTGGCTGTACAACTGATAACGGAAATAACCTGGGGTCCTAGAATATATTCCACATTTTAGAACAACTTCGGCCAATTATATAGTCTGGTGGTATAGTGCGACGCCTTTCAGTCGAAGGGTTTGAAATTCGAAACTGGTCGCTGGCTAGTCGGTGTTGTTCTTGGAAAAGGCACTTTACCAGCGAGGTGAACAATTAGCGGTGTGTTAACGTCCCTTGCGTTTTCCCGTTTATTAGGATAAACCTCAATATTTTATTCTACCCTATCTTAACTAAATGTGATGGTGTTATAAAAAAATAAACGAAACGTGTAATGTATGGCAGGCACATAAGGATACATCTTGGTGGTATTGTTAGTCCCGTTAAAAAACCAATATTTTTCCATTTACCAAGAAATGTTTAGCTATTAATTAAACTATGTTTAAAACGTTTTACTTGGGAATAAATAAAACAAAACTAAACAAATACGATCGTTCTTACCGTGCTGTTGGATGCTGCTTCAGTTGCATTATTCGCTTGTAAAGATTCGTTATACACCATAACTAGAAAATGTTGGTCTAACGGTGAAATTGTTCCGTTGACTACGTTCAGTACGGGTGGGGAAAGAAAGGCAGGCGGTGGTGGTTGTGCGTTCTGCAGTTGTCGTCCGTCATTGGTACCTCCGCTTGGTGGATCGAAGTTAATAACGTTGCTATGTGATGGTGTAAACTGGCCACCCAAAACAATCAGGCACACCGCCAAAGTTCTCACTATGCTTATCATTGTGTTTATTTCAACACAAATTCATTCAATAATCTGCACAACAAAATGAAGTAATATTTATTAAATCACCAGAAACATTGATACAATCTCAGACCTCTAACTTCTCAACACAACCTACACAACATATATCACTGAACATTACGCCGTGACCAACTCGAAACAAGTAATGATTCAGGCAGAAGGCGAAGGGACAGACCTACACCATATAGCCTTAGGCAAAACGATCTTCTCCGAACGGTTATATTACACCAGGCACTGCAACTGGTGACTGCTAATCGTTAGGGCGTGCCGTGCAGTTTCCCGTACAGCCCACCAACACTATGCTAATATATAACGATGTATCTTGTGATCAACATAAGTAGACCCTTTGTATTGCTTTTTATATAGGAGACCTAGCGATTTTAAAACATCGCTCATAAAACATATTCATTTAAGCATACTAACATTATGTTAGTACAGTATATTCCATGTTTAAGCGAGTAAAGAAAGTGACGTTTCGATGATGTACACTACTAACTCATAATTTCTGTGAAAAGGCTAAAGCTGGCTAATTTTATTAAAAAAACTAAAATTCTTAATAGCTTATTCGTATTGACGATCTTTTGATCTACCTAATTTCTCGGTCCATCTCCTTCCAAACCACTTTTCATCTTGCACTAATATCATAAGTGTTAGTAACTTAATTGATTTCAAAGATACACCAACAGACAGTCGTGTTCTGATCAGTTTTTGTTGAGAATAGTACGTCACTTAAGCTTTTTTTATGAAACACTGGGAAATTAGCTGCACGCTTTTCTTTCACGAATTTATTAGGTCAATCTTTTGCTTCTTTATTAACATACAACTTGGCCAACATGTATCGGGTATTGGGATTCAATGATTTAGCTTAGGTTTTTTAAAGCAGTTTAAAAGAACAAGGCTAATTGAACCTTTCTTAAGATTTCTACAACTATTATCACTCCCACTCATCTTATCGAATAAAACGAACCATTGATTATTGTTTACGGTATTTATTGCCGAGCGTATGAAGTTAACAAGTTCCACGTTGATTGCACCGTAATTATTTGCCATGGTTCGCTGTTCTCCGTTCTTGGGAATCAAATTGGTGCGACCAAATTGCCTATAATTTAGACCAAGGTTCACGGAGAAGAACAATGTTTACACTTGCCCACATTATATCGTGAACTTTATAAAATTGGATTGTTTTGGAAATGAGGCTATTTGCTTGACCCGCAAAGCAAGAACCATGATTCGGCAAAATGCTATGACGCTGGTACCTTGAACTTTAGTTAATCGAGTGGTAATTCGTAAAGTTAAAGCAATTAAGGATACTCTTAGTGGTTTTGTAGTAGTGTGGGCATAACAATTCACATCCAACACTAGTGATACATTTGGAGGGATCAGAAAATCGAATTAACCACAAGAACTATATGTCCCCATCAATTTGCCTATGCTATAGTGTAGCAGTTTAATTGTTATTAAAACACATTGGTAGTATTTTTACGGTCGTTTCTTTAGTTAAAAAATCAACTTTTACAATGTGTTCGTTGTTTTAATATTAAGCCTGCGTCGTCACTTTCTACATTTACATATTTAAATTATTTCGCAAGAATAAAAAATATTTAATACGTAATTCCATCAATTCAAATATACATACGCACACATGCAGTGTGGTTGCGTCATAGCAATCGTGTGATATGGCGACTAAAATTCGTGTGTGAAATGAAGTTACCAACTATAGGATGCAACTTTTCACCGCGAGTTGACCTGCTGGTATGTAGGAAGGATATTCGTCCCTGCCACGCATATGCTGCACGTTTCAAGGTGGCTAACATTGTACTCATCAGAAGCAAAACCAGCAGCAGAGACGGCAAATACATTAAAACACACGTCATAGACATGCGAGGCAAACACAATATACTTTCTGTCATCCTTGAAAGCGGCAGTCTTGGTGCGGTGACGTATCTCACATCTCTACGTCAAACAAATATTAATATTGCAGTTTCGATTCTGTAAAGCTTTTTAAGGAACCCGACACGATTTTTCTGTGACGCAAATTGCTAACCTAAAATCACTTAAGTTTGAACATGACGCGAGCAGGGTATTGTTTTTTGGTACAATTTATTCTAAGAAATCAATTGCCGACTAAAACGAAATCTGATTAAGGATTGAATAATCTTTACTGACCTGATTACATGTATTAGTTCACTGTTGTAGCAACGACCTAATTATACCAGTTGACGAAATGCCGAGTTAAAAGTCACAAATTCAAACAATACACAAGTAGTACCAGTGGGTACTTGACTTATTTATTAATCATACAATAATGGATTAGTCCAGTTAACTAGATCAACTCTATTCACCACTTACGATGTGCTGCAAAACAGGAAAATCCACCAACTAAAATGGATTCCTATGTTTTACCGCACATCGTTTAGATTGGATGTGTATAGTAAGTGCTAGGATATATTTTACTCTCATTTCATATTTAGACTTAATGTATTCCCTTAGGGTTTAAATATTTCTCCTTCCCTCTAATAACTGTCGCGCCCTTAAATATAACTCAGTTAAACTTGAATTTGATTCCTCCCTTGAGTTTTTGATGTGCCAAAATGCAGGTAAGAAAATGCCACGAAGACATTCATTTAATAAAAAGAATTGTTTGTTTGAATTTTTTTTCTGTAGAGCAATAGTTCTTAACCTGTGGGTAATTACCCATTAATTTGGCATTTTAAAGGAGGTAACATACATTTTTAAAATAGAAATGGAGTAACTTCGATAGCAAACGTTGTCATATGCTTTACTCATAACTATGCTATTTGTGATGTAATAAACTAGAACTATAGAATCTCTCATAAATATATGTTTCGTAGACAATGGAAGGTATAGTCGCATTTGTTTCTTTTTAGTAGTAAGGCTAATTTAGCCCTAAAATTATTTAAATGTTTTTTAAAAAGGAATAATTGATATCCATCAAAATATTTTGGGGAAACAACAGAAAAAAAAGGTTAAGAACCACCGCTGTATAGTTTAAAATCTTGCTTGTACGTTCAACCCCACAATTGATAAAACAAGAAGTTCGTAATTTGAAGTATGCCATGGTTTATCGCAATTCTGATTTTGCTTTTTTGTGTGGAATTTCTTTATAAATATGAAGACAATTTGCAATCCAATCAATCTTACCCGTTTATAATCGTTATGTTCTGGCGTAGGCCATTTTAATACATACGGTTTTAATAGGCTATTTATTTCTTCGACGAGTATATGACTGGTTTTGTAATTTTAAATAAGACTTTAAAGAAACCGGGTAATTATTAAACATTGTATACATACATATTTGCAAGAATTCTTGCAATGATGCAAAGTTGGACCAACAAGGCATGAGGATATCCGATTGCTTTGTTTTCCGACCTATGGCTCACATTGCGCACAGTGAGTTATTTAAAATAAGAATTTCGAATTTGTGCAAACACTGCCAAGTGACGGCAATCCGGCAATGTGCTTGGCCTCATTCTCACCGTGATTGCGTCACACTCAAAAAAGGCAAGTTTTCCCTAGCTGCATTTAACAGTTGTCTTCCCGAATGATAAACAGTTGCTGTCAGAATAAGGAAATTAGTTTTGCTCAGTCCTTTTTGTCGTGGAAAACACAAGAATGGTGTTGCTATCCCATTTAAGTGGGGGACATTGCTATTCATTTTTTTAATTTTTTTATTTAAAAATACCCTACTTAAACGAGTGAAAGCAGCATTCGTTTAGATTTGGCCCAACACAAGAAGGGTCTTAGTTAAACGAAGCAGGTGCACACCACTATTTTTAATATTTCTGGTTTTGAAATTTTTATTTTATTACCTTTACAGAGTACAGACAGGAATTTAAAATGAAGCTGATATTGTTAGTAACCATTACCATCTGCTTAGCACTTTGTGACGCCCGCAGGAGCCACATCGTCCAACGTAAGTAGATCTTTGTGTTACAATTGCCTCTATGTGTTTATCGTGTCACTGTGTTTGGTGGAGCCTGTAATGCTAATTTAATTCGAATTGTGGTGTGGATAACTGCAAAACATACAAAATTGAACCTTGTATGTAGTTGTATATTTTAATACTGTGTCTGTTTTTTTACAGTGCGTCATTGTGTTGGCAAGGGTTTAGAAGCTAAAAGTTGCGCTGCAGGATGTCCGGTTGATTGTGGCAACTTTGGCCCGCTCCGTACTTGCATGGTAGGGTGCATGGAAGATGGCGGTAATCACAATTCTTGTATCGGTGGTCAATGTGCTGGTTTTAATCCTTGCGCAGGCCAGTCGCCGGAGTGTTTCCACTCAAAACTATGCAAGTGCGCCAAGTGCATGAAAACGACATGTACCCCGGGTAAGGAGAATTGTATTATAATAATATGGAACTTGCGATTGGCCACGAGATCCCTTCCCGTCGGATATTCCATTTCCATCAGGTGCAATAATGAAACAAATAAACGTAGCTCGTGATAAAAATGTCCACCACCAATTGAAATAAACAATCTAAAATTCGTCAAAACGCGTAACTACAGTAACCCGATCGTTTTTTTTGTAATTTTTTTACGAATGCAGATCTTTTAACTCACTAATGCAGATCATCTGGCGTTATCCTGGGGGCAAAACCATAGTATAGCTTATCAATTAAAAGCAAACCACTGTTTTTCAGACAACTACGGAGTCCTTAGCTCCGTCTGCCCACGGGTATTCAACAGTCTACATTGCTAATCGAAAGGTGGATTCAATTACAAATTTGAACAACATCATCATGAATCATCAATCCTTGTTTTTTTAAATATTTCAAAAGTAATTAATTTTCTTTAAATGTTTTCTTCTGCGGTGTTCATTGGCGGCACCTAGCGGACAAACAAAAACGTTTTGGCATTTTCGTGTAAATAAACCGGGACAACCATTGCATTTAGTCGTTGTAATTTTAACGGACCAAGTTTAGAAAGATCATATCAACGCATAGCGCTCTCCTGTTGTTTGTTGAATAGAATCCGAAGAATTGGGATTTTGTTTTTTATCGTCTTGTATGAAAAAACAAACACGGTTTTCGTGACGAAACCATGGGGAATTCGAAACCTACACAGGTAACAAAAAAATGTATAGTCTCTATAGATCTATAGTAACTACCGACATAAATCTATTTCACTATTACAAGTAATCTACATTAATATCGATTAAATTTTAAAAGCTAATTTCTAAAATATTTAAAGAATTTTTACATTAAACACAAAAATTTAGACTTTCATAGCAGAATTGGTAAAACTACGCATAACAGCTCATGGTCTAGAATAGATCAATTTTTTCTGTTCATTTCAACTTCTTCAAAAGTTGAATTTTTAAACATACAGTGGTATAAGGCAATATTCACAAGACATGTGAACGAGTGAGTGCAATTTATTTGAATGCGTTTTCGAAAAAAAAAATCAAAAAGCGCGGTTGAATCTACGGAGCATAGCCAGTTTAGCAGCCTGTTTGACTAACGACTGGGATTTGAACCAGCACCCTTCTGCTGTCCATGTTTGTTTTGTGATTGATTGAAAAAAAACAACGCAAAAGTACGTTGGCTTGGCCATATTAAGGTGTTATTGACCCATACTATGAGAAGCATTGAATCTCGGATTTAAGCTTTTTTTAATTTAAGCAATATCCGTCAAGTAAAGAAGAAAATGCCGGTTTTATAGGACGGGATGATCAAATTACTTTACGTTTATACAAGTTGGGCGATTAGACCGTCACCATCATTCCTTCAGCTTATTATTAACAAGTTCTTTAAACGAAGATAGGATTCGTGTTTCCCGTTTATCGCGTTCGAGCTTATTAAACGAAGCAAGTGCTCGCTGCTCGTCGGCGCTATAGATCTGGTTCTCCTTCCTGAGTCGCACTGCCTCCATTCGCCGGTGACGACTTCCGCTCATCACGTAGCCTTGGTCCTCGAAGCTCACGATCTCATCGCTTGTCAAGCCGATCTCGCCTGGGGAAGAAACCAGTTGCTAAAGCGGTGTAGACAATAGTATAAAAAACAGTTGTCTAAGGGCTATGAAGTAATGGGTAAAAACAGTTGTCTAAGGGCTATGGAGTAATGGGTAAAAACAGTTGTCTAAGGGCTATGGAGTAATGGGTAAAAACAGTTGTCTAAGGGCTATGGACTAGTGGGTAAGAAACCAGGGGTGTGGACTAATTTAGTTATCGAGGATGATCGGTATAAAAACTTGGGATCTTAACTGCACGTTCAAAATCATAAAAAGCATCTTAAAATAACCAATGAATTAAGTAAAGTCAAAAATATGAAATATCCGCCCTGTTCGTTTATCTCAATGTTTAAATATAAAGCGTTTTTACAAGTAAAGTGCTATCACTACGATCCTTTGTTATATTTTATCCTCTTATTGTAGTGATTGAATGTTATATAATAATTCCAGGTATTGTAATTAAAGAGAAAAAAATACAAAAAAAAACAGACTTAACTGAATAAAAACGTAAATTGAAAAAATACTAAAAACACATTGTTTAAATTGTCACCTCTGCGTGGAATTCGTTTTCCTTCGGACACAAACGCGGCCATTGCAGCGCCCTCTCCCGGCAGAAGAGCATGACCAAAGCTGATAGAAACAAATCATATTATAATCTGAAAGGTGTGTCAGTTATCTTTGTCCGGCCACTTAGATTAGTACGTCGATTTTAAGCCGAAAAAGAAAAAAATCACATGAACCCAAAGGTAATGGGTTTAATTACTAAAACAGCAAGGACGTCTCAATTATATAGAAAGTACAACACTATAACAGCTCGACAACGATAGGGACAGGGTAGTATAACAAATACGCGTGTTGTAACGGTCTTGCATTTTTCAAATTGCAATTTTAAAAAGAATATCTTATTGATTCTAACAATGTGCAGTGCACTTCGTGCACGTGATATAAGTGGATTTAAGTAAATTGAACAAACAGTATATTAAATTGCAAAACTGGGAGAACCGGACTCATTACGTTACTGTCTGTTACCCAACCTCACACATGCGGAGTATCCTACTCAATGTAGAATGTACAGAAAACCAGGCTAAGTAAGGGTTCCTGGTTCAACCTATAGCCAACATTTGATTGTACTAACTTCTATTGCTATAGTTTAGATACTAAATCTCACATTATTATTGAAGAATATATGCTTGACTTAACTGTTGTGTAAAGAGGTTTAACTCCAGTAGGTATTAACTAGCTGTGTTAATCCACAGATAAAATAAAAATGAAATACAGAAAAAAACGACTTTGGGTGGTAAAACATATATAAAGACAAGGAAGTTTTACTACAAGACATTGTAAAACAATTAAGAGGTCATAGAAGTGGGACTCAACCACTTTTTGCTTACTTCAGCGGTTTTGAAGAGGAACCTTCTTGTCCTTCCGGCATCGGCCCAATAACAAGGTCTTCTTGTTTCGATTTAGATACTGCATAAGTTTCCGGATCGGAACTGTTGCCGATGTCATCACCGGCATCTAGATAAACAAGAAATAATAGAACTTGGACAGATGCCAAGAAAAAACATAAAAAGGACAATTAGAAAAGAAAAAAAAGCCTTAATATATGACAAACTATATCGATACTGTCTTTTTTACTAGAATTTGTATCTTTATTCTTTGTATAGTAAACAAAAATCCAAACAAGTTCATCAAATTATGACATAATAAATAGTTTTCAAAACAGTAAGAACATGTTTTGGAAGTTTTAATAATATTGCATATTTAACCACATCTTACAAAATTTGATACCTTTAAATTTTTCTTGTGGTAAAGTTATTTGTTTTTCTTCCCACACCTCTGGTCCTGATTCTTCACTCTCTGTGGTTTCCTTCTTTCTCTTTGCTTTTTTCTTTTTATGCTTTTTGGACCTTAAACCATTTTGTTTAACAATTTATTACAGTAAAAACGATTGGTTTTGCAGGTAAAATGTTATGTATATTATAGGGTATCCTTGTGCACATGGGATAACATACAACGAGCCAAACATCAGATTACCTCGCACAGTCTAGTAAAGCGAACATATTGCAGTGTTATTATGGTTTTTAAGTAAAATCTATTAATCCAGTGGAATTAGCTGATGCCTGCGAAGTGCCTTGACCAAGAATACAACTGTCTAGCTTGCGTTTTAATCTCATATTCCTTCGTTTTAATAGTGATGCACCAACCCACTAAGCTATTCGGCCGGACGAAAATGACTAAAATGATATTACTTTTAGATTGTTAGAACATAAAATACTATTATTATAATCTTGTCATTTTTTCAATGTAACTGCAAACAACCAAAGATCAGGACGTTAAAGATAAAAAATAGTACAAAAATAGTGTACCAACATTTTGTGCCTTTCTTTTTCTTTTCTCTTCTTTTCTTTCTTTTTTCTTCGTTTTCTTTTTCGTTCTTCCTCTGAATCACTCAAGCTTTGTGTAGAATTATCTTCAGACTAAAACCAATATAAAAAATTAAAGACCGAACTTTTTTAAATGCAAAACTATCTTACTGTAGTTTCGTTGTTTCTATTGTGTTTCTTCTTTTTTGCTGAAGATTTTTCTTTGTCTAAACCAAAAAAAACTTGGAATTATATGTTGAAGTGCGGTCAGCATAAATTTTAGTAGTTTGGCTATTTTCCCGAATAGCATCTGTTTGAGGAAAATAATTATTGAACATGACAATAGTGTAATTATCTGTTTTGTTTACTATATTCTGTTTAATAGAAAAGGTTTTGAGGTTTAAAAATGTTAATAAACACTTGTTGGTCTCTGCCATTTCATGTACCATGTACCTGACTGCTTATTGTTACATGTGGTACAAAATACCAAAGCGATTTACTGAAAAAAAAGCCTGACACCGGATGCACAGTTAAAATGTTTATATGCCAAATATTTACTAACTTACGTAAGTAATTATACAACCTTACAGTTTTTTATACAATTTTGAAAGAAAATGTGTAATCTAATGCATCCAATACATATATGCTTATTGTTATTGATACTTCTCGACCAACCTTTTGTTTTTGCATGACTTTCACTCTTTAACTTGGTTTTATGCGTGTGTATACCAATTTCATCATCTGAGCTGTGGGTGTTTACTAGTTTAAAACAAATGACAAAAATGGAAAGAAACATTGTGTTCTATATATCTTACTCTGAATCTGGATGTGTAGGTGAAGACAACCACACAGATTTCACACCATGTTCACTGATTGCTGTCCTTTCTTCTCTTCGACTGTTAAAAAATGTTTAATGCACAATGATTGGTAACACAAGTAATTTGCTAAAACAATTTAGATAAAGAGTACCTTAATAGAAAGAAAGATGAAAACTGCACAATAAAAGCAGGGTTCGGCTTGCAGTTGGTTGTTAGGCTAATGGTTAAGATTATGATGAATAAGAATGAGTTCTATCTATGCCGTTTGGGTGTGGGTGTTTTGTAGTAATTATATAAAAATAATTTGACATGCACACAATGTTTTTATATTGAAAAAATACGCATCCTTAATTAAATACCGGTACCAGAAAGAAGATATTTTAAGAACATTTATTATCACTTTTAATAATAACATTACCTGCTTAAAAAGTCAAATTCCTGATCCTCTGATAGTGGTAAACGAGACCGCCTACTTATATTGTGATTATCCTTGTCTACATCATTTCTGTGTCTCCGGTTTCTATAGGAATTTAATTATTAAAATTTCTTTTACTATAGATTGCCTGGTAGTCTTTTGGCTATGGTAGACTAACGTCCACAGCATTTACCACTGAAGAGAAATTTAAAAAGTAGGGCTAATTGGCAACAGGGACAGATAACAAATGCTATAAAATGCATGTTATAGACCAATTGAAAATGAATATTGTGGATGGTAAGCAATATTTATATTAAAGTCGTCTATAATCTTCATAGTCAATTGGTCTGTGATATTTATTTTAGTGTTCCATGGTGTTCTGTTTTTCCTATATTATGGTGGGTTATAAAATGGGATTGCCATTTAGTGTCTAAATCTTATGATCTGTGATCGCGTATGGAAAGTAGTCAATTTTCACCGAGATCTCGAGTGTGCAGCTGTGCACGCGCAAAATATTTAGGTGTGCAGTGTGCAAACGTTATATATTCTACAATACTAAGATTTCTAGTATAAAATTGATGGCCCTGGTTTTGTCTGCAGGCGCTATACAAATATAAGCACCGTCGCTGAAGGTGTGTCATGCTTTAATTTAGTATAACATATATTGGTAGCCTACCTTTCAGGCGAATAATCACGATGTCGATTGGAATACTCTCTCTCTCGACTTGCTGGTCGCTCAGTTCGAAGCATTTTCGAAAAATATATAAATTTTAGTATTAACAAGTAAATATAAACTGAACAAGCCTACATTACAATTTCACCATTACAAAGATGATTGTGGTGTAGACTGAAGTTGCCACTTTAACCCAAGTGGCATATGAACAATCTAAATAACTGTGATCTAAAATATTTTATTGTTATATATTATGTATGATAATGTAATATTTTGGTTAAGACCGATAAACACCTACAGAACCCGATCGGCCAACATTTCATAGCAAATAAAAAGGAAAAAATAAAACCAGTAGAAAACGTCAGAGAGTTTCAAAATCGACAAAAAATTAAGGGACTCCCACAGACCTACCACCGATTTCCGGTAAATCCCCACAAACGCAAACCAATGATTATAAAAAGATCTTTTTATAATCATTGCGCAAACCCAATCGGACATAATAGAATATTAATGTTTACCCGAGATGGGAAGGCATAAGCGGCGTTCTCAAAGGGGTAATTATCAGATTACCTCGCGCCCCCCAACGGTTTACCGGATCTAATGCAGTTCGTTGTGTATGATTATGACGTTCTTTTAATTTTGGTAGAACCCATTAACCACTTGGTTACACCAAAATACACACCACATGCAAATTTTGACTAGATTTAGGCATTGGTTCGAAACTACAACCCTTTGGATAAAAGGCGACTCACTAATCCACCAAGCTAATCGGTCCGACGATGAAATCAATAATCAGTTTGCTCAACGCTTGCGCTTCGGACAAAAAGCCGTTTGGGTAAGGGTAGCACTGGCATTAGTTTCCTGTAAACCTGCAGTTGCCATTTAGACAGAAAAGCTTTTATGATACGCAGTAATCTATTATGAGTATATACTTTCTTAACCTGGCATGGATAGTAAGACTTGTAGCGCCATGTAGAACTTGCATTAATATTATATATATATATATATATATATATATATATATATATACGATTTAATAACACCAATAAAATTTTACGTTTTCCACATAACGCCACAACTGTTTCTTTGGATCAAATATTCTCTTTTCTACTGCCCAGTATATATATAAACATTAATAAGGCACAAATATGCAACATAAATTATCTTACAAACAATGATATTAATTTAGCAGAAAAAACTTAGAAATAAATATAAAACAAACACTAACATTACATTCGCATTGACTTAATTTAACTGGGTTTTTATTTAACAAAAAAAAACAGTTACTAACCAAAAAATTTCAAAGAACAAAAATTCCTTTATTTTTGTTGTTGAAGGTTTGAAATGTTTTAATGATTTTATATCCGACAAAATAGAAGTTCCGGTGCTATATATTTTGTGTTAGACCGTTTACTGTTCCTGTTACTTTAGTTCCGCAAATTTAACTGACTATTTGTTAGTTTCAAAAATTGCGTTGTTAATGTTTACCAGTCGACGGAAATCGTCACTTCATTATCACGTACCAGTGAAGCTCACTGTGTCGTCACAAGCAGCGTTGGTGCAAATCAATTAAACTTCGCCGTGGAGAGTCAAAAGCGCAAACAATTGGTCGATGTAGACATCGAAAAAAGGGAAAAGATCTAAATTATTTATAACTAAGAAGAATCGGTGCATCAGTGTGCAGTTGGATCAGGTTGATAATGCCATTCAGAGGTCTATTGTTAATTTATTCAAGTTCTAGCCTTTCTTCATCTTTTTCTCTTGTTCGGTGATTATCGTATTGTTTTGTGTTTTTTTACCACAAGTAATTTGTAAGTTATAACAAACAAGTTCAGCGCCTTTTATAACACATCGAAACAAACGAAGCGCTTATCTTTATAGGCGGTTATAGGTTACGGGTAACGTTGGGTGTTTGGTAAAGCGATTATGATTAAAGCATGTCGCCAAGGTATATTAGAAGGAGACTATTAATATTGCAGTCAAAACAATTAGGTCGAGGCTAAGTAGAAATTTGTTCATTTCAAGATAAGAAAAGATGTAGTGTGGTTGCAATAAGAAAAGTTAGAACGTATAAATTAAAAAAAAATGTTTTAGTTGCAGAAAAAGTTGCAATGTTTAAACAAACAGAAGGTCAAATCCATGTTTCGTCAGTGTCACATTCAAATAGAATTTAAATACATTCTATTTGAATGCTGAAAGACTGGCGATAATGTAAGATCAAAATACATGTGCATCACTTGTAAATGCATGATATCGTGTATGTTGAAATATGGCGAGATTTTCTGCAACTACTTAAATAGCCAAGAATATTTTTCGTTTATGCATTTTCTCATGATAAAGAAACAGATTTTGCTCTATCTAATCATGCCCAGCCAAGTTTTTTTATGTTTCTTTAGTTAACCTTATTTCCGCTATTACGTTTGTATCCTTGGGTATAACTTTGCTACACATTTTTCTGCAGAAACACTACAGTTTTTTAAAGTTGTATTAATTTGTTGATTTATTTTTTATAATTAAACTTGATAGAATTGTTATACGCTAAGAATGCCAACTTTCTCAACGCCATCGAAAAGCAAATGCCGCTTGCCAAGACCTTCATCCAATAATTTAAAACAACTTTTCAAATCGGTTTGCAAACATAAAACGAAAGATTGCGAAAATGTTGACGACGATAAATTCAAAGCTATTTCTACATCGCCCTACGTCACTCGAAGACAAAAGAAGAAAAAAGTCAGACGGACCGATCCACCTGAGGTCATAATACCGGCACCTGTCTGCACTTCGATTGAATCCAAAAACTCTGATATGATTTTATGGTCTAATCCATTATCCAATGAAATTACCGATTTGCAATGGAAGGAAAACAAGCGGGAAAGGGTGACATGTGAGCGAACTTCACCTCTAAGTATCAGTAGCGGGAAATCATCGAAAATCGACTCTTGCACGCCAGTCAGTGGCAGTCATTCATCCTCTGGTAGGCGCATTAGCAACCTTGAACCAACTACAGTCATGTGGACTCCGTTCGGAGAATCAAGCCGTGTTTTGTTATCTCCCGAAGATGGCGTAAATAAAGAACAAACGAAAGCGCGACGAGCTATATTAATAGATTCTGACAACGATTGGAAAAATTCCAGAACTCCGACGCTATCAGCTACTTGTGACGCCAGCTTATTAGATGACACGTCACAGAGGGCATTGCTGGATAACAGTGTAATGGAGAAAGCATCGATATGTAGTTTGGCATCATCGGAAAGTTCAAGTTCGAAGAATTTTGAACAAAGTGGTAAAAGGTAAAACTTTTTTATTGTACATGACATATTTATTTTTGGCTGTGTTTTTACTTCTCTTAGCTAAGCATAATGTATGAGTTTATCTGGTCATTGTGTATTTCCTAATAAATTGTATTTAAAATCTTCTTCGTAAATGATAAACCAACATGTTTAATAATTATATCTAGCGTCGTTCCAAGTAGGAGTATACTCAGATTTTTTTTAAAACTTTACTTAAAATATATATTTGTGTAAATAAATAAAAATAAGTTGAATCTAAAGAACAGAAACCAATATGAAATGTATTTACACTAGACGTTGCAGAAAAAAACAAACGCCCCCATCCCCTTCCTCGTCTGGGGGAATTCCCTGGGTAGAGAACCGCTCTTTCTTCCTTAGAGTGACGGAAAGTCGACGAAAACGGCACCAAGTTGCGTGGCAGAGCACAAAGACCAAAACATACGAAAGGTAATGCACCAGATAATCTAACAGCATAAATAGAATAGGCCAGATCAGAAGGCTACTCTTACCTGACTCAGATAGGGTTGCAGTCTGATTTAAGGTTTTGTTTGATATTGCAATAAGTTAGTGCACATACACAGTATATTGAGGTTAGGAGTGTATTGTTATATTTACGTTTCTTAGAAAAATGAAAAATGAAATATACTGTACATTATCCACAAATGCGTAGTTTTGTAATCGCGTCTTGACCCAGTAACGAAGGATAATAATTATATTCTTGAAGTTTATAAACTAGTGCCAAAAATGTCACTAGTCTATCGTGGTAACGCCAAAGTGACGCAGTCTCTAAGATAAAGTTACAACTACCCATTATGTAATATGTTTGTTATATACAATATTAACGTATTTGAATGTTATGAAAAAAGGAGATATTTCGGAAAATAAAAACAAACATTTCCAGGTGCTCTTTAAAGAAGGACCGAACTGAAAGTAAAATTTCATCGGAAGTGGAACAGTTGAACAGGATAATTAAAATTCAGGTTTGTTGTTTATTGTAAATTAGAAATGTTTTACAAATTTATATGACGAAGTCGATTGCTTAATTATCATACACAAATTTTACCTGAGGTAAAAGTCGTTATGTAACTAATCTTTTGTTTGTTTAGAAATCGGAAATAGACTCGCTGAGGTACGAACTGATCAATTCGAAAAAATCGTTGGTAAATATTGACGATGGATACTGGTGTAAGGTAATTTACAAACTAAGTCATTTAACATAAACGTTCATACTTTATATTTGTTTTTTTAGTTTATTATACAAAAACAAAAATACGGTTAAGCTTTACTTTAAAATATTTTATTGTTGTATATTCTGTTCTTACGAAGACAACATATGTAAGTGTCTCTAAATACTAGTTTTTACGCTATTACAACTTTATAATAGACAAATTATACTTAGGTACCAGACGATAGTCATAGATTTGTGACGTCATCGGAAAACCATTCTGGTGCGGATGAAATTTCGTCGACCAGAAACATTGAGTCACCTGAAGATTTACCAGTCGCATGGTGGCGTTATGAAGTCAAAAACGTAGCAACTCAAACTACAGATTTCGGCGAAATTTGCGAAGTCGCCCAAAATCGTCTTTCTAATAGCGTTAATTTTAAAAATTTATTTAAAAGTGCGGTATTATTATTTACGCCACAGTATCTATTATTACACAGTGTATTTGACATCAACATAAACTCGATGGACCATTTAGTTTTGTTAAGGTACAATAGTTTAACAATTGGTAAATTGTATAACGTTTGGAACAAACTTATAACTAAAAATATGTGACCACAATTATCAATTAAAATCTATATTTCTTTATCCGCATGGTGAAGCAATTTGTTCTCATATAAATAAAACGTGCTTCGGGAATATTATATTTATTATATTTTTTACAGTTCGACACAAGAAATAAAGCGATTTTTCTTAAACTTTGGAAAAAATAATGTATTTAAGGTTCTGGTTAGTGTTATAAAAAACGAAGACTCCGTATATATGCATAGTTGGTAAGAACATGTACCAAGCGTCACTACAGTAATTCTTATTCTCTTATTGCTGGAGTTCACCCTAGGCTGTCGCTTCAGGATGCAATCAGTTATCGGTAGATCAAATACCGTACAATACCAAGACGGAATCCACAAAATAGCCTGTCATTAATTAAGCAACTGAGGAAATTGCCTTCTTAAAGAAATTAAAACTAGAAAATGGCCAGATAGTATAATCCGATTGTAGTTAATAAAATGAAAATAACAATCAAAATTTACAAAAATAGTATTAACGTTTATTCACGCGGTGAAACTTGTCGCACAAGTGTCAACAAGGAACGTATCACTATATATTTATAGTTAAATGATTTCTAGATCGCAAGGATTAAAATTTTCGCCTAAGACACGAGCGACCAACATGCATACGTATACGGATATTTAGTTGTGAAAGTGAATGTCACCGTGTTTTTAAAACGTTATCCTTAAGTATTCATTCGCCGGCAAGACCAAATATGGCGAAGAGCATTTTCGCTACGTTTGCAATGAAGGCCACATCCATCAAGTAACGTGTCCACATAACCACCACAAAACAAAAAGAAGTTGGAAAATTGGATGTAGACGTTCCTGTTAAATTGACTGTAAGAATGACGCATGGTAACAGTCACCTTTTATATCAATAAAATTATTGATAGATTTACTAATAATTGTCTGAGGTGGTGTTTTATGCAGGTGACGTTATCGGTGATTTCATATTCATGTTAGCATGTTTGTTGGTAACTCGCATAGGACTCCTGCGTGTTTCACAATAAATATATGTAAGTAACAAAAACAATTATATTTTTAAGCAAACGGACAAGACTTAAGAAAATGACAAAAGCTACAAGCTATTTTTACGACGTACTTGCTTTATTGCAATTTTGATTGAACCCCAGAGTGAAAACAAACAGTTTATTTATTTCGCTTACTTTATGTCAATGAATATAACGCAAAAGATTACAGTAAACACCACATTCTACTCACTAAAACATAAAATTTACGCTGTGTATTTTTAAAAACTATATAGGTCTCTAAGGTAAATAATTAAGCTTGACATATTTTAAGAATGGCGTCGGCAAAGCTATATTATTTTATTTCTGCAAACAGAAACTCGAATATATAAAGTTTAAAACCAAATTTAAAATTCCACCCTTCTTCATTAAAATTCTGTTATTCAATTCTTGTATGATTTATAATTTATGCACATCCAGATTATTTTAACTGTTTTTTGCAACTTGGAGTAAACACGAAACAGTTTTCGGAGCTCGGTGACACACCATTCAAGCAAAAACAAAACTAGACACACGATGTATAAAATATACATTTTTAATTGGGTAACTGGGGAATCCATAAGATTATTCTTACTAAAACGTTATAGCAAATTGTTTAAAACGTATTTTACAAATGGTTGGGTTTTACACTTCGTTAACACTTTCTAATTTTATGCGTTTACACTTTTCATTTTATAACTAATTATCATAGGCTATGTATGCGTAAAAAAACATAAAATTTAAACAGCGACCGTTATATAATTACATCAGAAAACCCTAGATGAAATAGAAAATCGTTATAGCTATCGTCACCATCAGTTCAACAAAGTATAGAAACAT
This sequence comes from Ciona savignyi, assembly GCA_000149265.1. Taxonomy (NCBI): domain Eukaryota; kingdom Metazoa; phylum Chordata; class Ascidiacea; order Phlebobranchia; family Cionidae; genus Ciona; species Ciona savignyi. The sequence goes on along the minus strand of CH000799.1, from coordinate 36,756 downwards.
TTCTACATTCCATATCTGTTTAAAGTTTAACATGACTTTTTAACCTTTAATTAAGTTATGTTTGAGTTGCGCAAATAAACGGTCTTATTTCTTCGAGGAGGTGTACATTGCGAAATATATAGATATATTATCTTGGGTAAATGTTTTGCCAGTTCTCCAATATAAAGCCTTCAAGTCTTGCACTCCAGTTATACCAGATTCGCGATGAAAAAGAATATGCCTTGGAATAAAATGTTTCTAGAAGATTTTGCTGCTTTAGTTGTCCTTGCCCTAGTAATGGGTGCAAATGGTAAATATAATGCATATTTTTTTTATACAGTTATATTGTAAATCATTTTTTATTAACAGGTTATACAGATTCTGATTGCTACAAAGATGGGGTTCACATAACCGGTCCAGTGGCCATTGAAGGAGAATGTGAATCATACCTCTTGTGCTCAAATTCCGGTATACAATTTCTAAACCAACTATTGTAATTCATATAGCAGGTATATATTATTTATTATATATTTCTAGCAGCACCGATCGAAATGCCATGTCCGGACGGCCTCGCTTTTGATCCCACTCTGTCAGTCTGTCGTTTTGCAACAGATGTTCCTGCTTGTTTTGATATGAACGGAATAGGTACGTTTTAAGGTTTATCCAACAAAAAACAAATTTTCAACATTTTTTTCCCAATCAGACGCAGCGGCATACTATTGTTACGATGACAATGGAAAATTCGTTACGAAACCACCATTTCCAAAGCCAGGAACATGTAACACTTTCTACGAATGTTTGAACAGTAAGTTGTTTGTAGGTCATATCGTTGATTTATGAAAAAAATATTCAATACTGTGATGTTACCCAGAACAATTAACTGAACGACAGTGCCCACCCAATCTCGTTTTCAAGCCGGAATCAATGTTGTGCGATTATCCATCAGATCCTCCTGACTGTTTTCCATCAACGACTCTTTTCCCAGACTATAACAAAAACCGTAAGTCATACGTCTAAAAAGCGCAAGCCATAGCATAAAATTGTTCATGGACTAAAAAGTTATTGTTTGAGATGTAAATTGTAGCTGATGCCACCATTTTGCCCGAGACGACGACCAATAGCCTACTGGGGGAAACAACTACAACTCTGTCGAATTCCGTAACCTCTACCGATTATTTGGAACCAAGCACTGATGGGACGACTAAGATTCCCACGACAACAACAACACCCCCCACGACCATTGTAACCCACGACCGTAAGTTAATTGTATTTTTCGAATTTAACGAAATTGTAATATTTTTCAGCTAATATTTTTTCCCAGCTCCGTTTTTTTCATCAACACCTACAACTGCTAGCACAATCACGACGATTAAAACAAGTGATGCGCCATCATCTACAAAGCCGACTGACGATCGTAAGTTTGGCTTTCAAACTCTTAAATAATAAATAAACATGGCACGCAATATTAGGCGTAAGTTTACATCCATACGTATCAGTACATAAAATCGTTTCCACAACTGCCTTAACAGCTCACCGGTGTAAGCATTTTATCCGACAGTAAATCAGTTTACCGATAAATAATTTTAAAAAATATTTTAGCGCACTATAGTTCGACAACCGTTGAAACCAAACTTCCAACAACCACGACTTCCAAGATAACAACAAGCACTTCTCATATTACGACGGACACCGGTTCGGATCCAACATCGACAACGTCAACCGAGAGAACAACAATAAATACAGCAACTCCAATTCCCACGACGGAGGGTGGATCTGAACACACACAGACCACGACTCTTGCTTCACACATCCCAACGACAATAATTACAACACCTAACCCACCAGGTACAGTATACAATCAAGAGTTATTTCACTGCACACATTATTTTACTTAGAGTACAGTCGCGTGGCCAAATGGTTAACGCGTCCGGTACATATGCCGAATTATATACAAAAACAGTATTGGCAACGAACCCATAATAGTTTTGAAACTGACGCCGATAGAATCAACTGGTTTTCATTTAATTTTTAAAAACCACAAGTTTTAAAATTTAATATATTAGTGGTTTTTAAACACCACTATAGATACAGTATATACAATCAAGAGTAAGTTTACGACTTACACTATTTTGTTAATATGTTGTCCGTTTACAGCACCAACATATGTTGGATTTGTGGTTGACGATACCGGTTCCATGTCGAACGAAATTGTCGCTGTGAAAGAATGGCTGACTAACTGCGTTGCTGGCAGTTATGCTTCTTGTGCTAATATGCCAAGCGGTGGTTGGGTGCTCACTACATTTAACGACCCATGTTGGTACTTTCGAATATAACCAAGCTAAATAATATAATGTTGAAATATTTTACCAGACGTAGGAGAAGTGATTGGTCCGACAACCGAAGTGGGTGATATTATTTCAGCAATCGATGCGTTGTATGCCCACGGTGGTGGTGATTGCCCCGAATACAGCATGACGGGAATAAAGGTCATTTTCGTAGATATTTTATTTTAATCAGTTAAAGTGTTTAATAAAATAGTCATTTTAGAACGCAGCAACTGCAGTTCCACTTGAAAATGGTGGATGTAAAATTTTCTTTTTCACTGACGCCACGGCAAAAGACGGCGCGTTGCTTTCAAGAACTATGGAAATGTACGAGGAAAAGGGTAAGGGGCGTTTAAAGGAACCTCCGAGTACAGTAGGCTTCTACTTAAAAATAGGCTTAACGATGACCCCAAAAATAATTCAACACTCTAAACCAGGCTAGTTATAACGAAAAAGTGAGTTTAAACTGTTAATAAATACAATAACATAAAAAAAGTTTATAAAAATACAATAACATAAAACATTTTAAAGGTTGCACTTTTATACCTATGATGACGGGATGTTGTCACGAATGTGAAGACCCGTGCATTTCCCAAAGCGTGGAATATTGCACGAACTTTGTGACTGACGGACGGACAGAAAGTCTGTTTAGAAAGAAACGAAGTCTAGGTAAATATTTACTTAAAAGGATATAAAAAACTATAGATGGTCTCAAGTTCAATGCAAATATTAACCAAACACTTCATTGTGTAGATTCCTCGTCTGCAACCGGAGAAAGAATGTATTATGACCTTGCCAGCAAATCCGGTGGAACAATATATCTAACAAACAAACCAAGTAACCCCGAAGAGATGTTGGACTTTTTAGAGGAGGAAGTAACCCTCGGTAAACTAACAACTGGAATTATAGTGACGACATAAAGGGAATTATGTGTGCCTTAAACCATTGTATAGAATTATAGATAGACATAACAGAATCTTTCGTAACTGTTCCCCTACAGTTATTGCTTATTTGTACTAAACGAACAACACTTTAACAAGGTTTTTGCCCGACGAATGAAATCGCTGGCCCACCACCACTAGGTTACTCCAGCGAACAAGACGTGGGTAGATATATAGTAATTGTAAGATGACCATTTAGTAAACGAACAATAACACACAGTGTAATGTAACCGGGTCTTGCTGGGATCGCAGCGTCGGAAAATGTTACTGTCAAAGTACAACTGAACCTTGTCCTAAAGACCCCCTAACTCCTGAGTGTCCTGTCGATTCCGTTCATGTTTTCATGCCAGACCCGACCAACTGTAGCATGTACTACGAATGCGCTTCTGGAAACATCTGGAGACGCCCGTGTGCGCCCGGTAAATATAAAATAATTTTTAAGTTAAGTAAACAAATATTTAACGATACATTCGTATGAACAGGTACCGTATTCGACTCGACCATTGGATCCTGCAACCATCCGTATCTAACAGCACCACCATGCGGGACGAAAGTTGTCGATTGATCAACAATAAAAATATATTTAACGTAAAATGTGAAATAAAATGTATAATTATATCGATTGATCTTTAAGTTTAGCATAAAGCAAAAAGCATTGTATAAATAAATTAAAATAAATTGCTTTGTTTGTTTTCCTGGACAATGAAAAAATATAGTATAATGGAGAAAAATGACCAGATTAGTAATTATGGTTTCCCTTTAAATTCCAAGGTTTTTTATTCGCCAAGTTTTATGCGTCAAACCTAAGCTAGACTTGTTCGGTGGCCAGTTTTTGTAAGAACGACATGTGCAATCGGGTTAAAACTTTCAGTAATCCTAACTGGGAGGCTAATAATTTGCCTCGACGTTTAAATTTACACAGGAACGGAAGGGTTTAATGAAAAACATACCGCTCTTGGTAAATATAATACAACAAGTATAACAGTATATTTGTTACTGCAAGCAGAAACTTATTATTATTATTAAAAATTTCAGTTTAGGCTTATGAACATCATATTATCTAGCAGTTATTGAACTTTTTATATTGCTTCTCCGTCGAGCGTTTGACGAAAAAAGAAATGACATATCATATGCCTCTTTTATTTAAAGGATCACATCGTAAAAAAACAAACATAGTTAGGTAATTATGTTCATTTCTAAAATACACTTTACTGTTCAGTATGTTTTAATAAACTGATAATACAATAAAAATGGATATAACAATTAATGCAGAAACATGATAATTTTTATTTATGAGTAAATATGACTTTATCATAGTCTGCTTAGTGTGCTTCATATCTGCTATGACACCACATGCATTGTTTTATAAGTTTGTTTATGTTGATGCAATATAATAATGTCATCAAAGTGGTTAAGGCAGCGTGGCCCCTTCGCCTGGTTAAAATGCCCCTTCACCTGATTCCTGATAATGGGGCTCCGTTGCGGTAAAGTAATCTTCTAGGAAAACCTAAGATGGAATACATTTATATATTTAGTTATTCTTTTATTAATAACATATTCACATATTCACATATTCACACATTGAAATATTTTAAAACCCACAATTTGCTTGGAAAAAATTAACGTAGATGTAAAATGCAAGATTAAGATAAAAGAGCATTTCGGTATTCCTGGAATATCGTGTTTTTAATTAAAAATCCTGTTGTGCGATATATATCTGGTGTAGGAAGCCTCTCAAAGATAGGTAGCCTAACGCTTACTATGTGTTTAGCTTGGTTTCGCCTCCAACAATACAAAAAACACAATCACCCATACATTATAACAGTCAACCAACATACGAAGACTCACTTGTAAATATTCGAAAGTCGGTCGTTGCATCTCATCCCGATGCCAACATTGTAGCATTAGTTCGTAAAGCGAATCGGGGCATGGTGCCTGAGGGGGTTGGATAGGAGGCTTTGGCATCCGGTACCCACTTTCTACACGCATCAATACAGTGGCATTTTTCATCCCTGTGAATGATACTGGTTTAAAAAATTATAAGTTAACAATAAAAACCTAATTTGCGAAGGTAAGCACACTGCAAGTCTTCCATTGATAGGTATATCCTGCGGTAGAATGAAATAATCAAATCAAAACCTTTACCTGGATATGGGATTCTTCCTTTTGTTACTATCTCGGTAAGTAAAATACCGAAACTCCAAACGTCAGATTTAATGGTGAACCTTCCATGGGTGGCAGCCTCGGGGGCCGTCCATTTGATGGGGAACTTTGAACCTGGGGTTGATGTTCTATGATATTTAAATGACCACTTTCTAGTATAATATGGTTGCATAGTTGGATAAATGTGAAAAATGAACCTTTGGTTTAAACCTTTTATGTCACAACTTTATTTATGTCACTTGCAAGAGTTTCTTTGAAGTAGTATTTACGGGTTTTCTTAAAAAAATAAGAATAGTTTGGACTCACAATTGAAAAAAATGAACATGGTATTCTATGTAACAAAATGATTGCGGTTCGTGTAAATTCGGTGTTAGTTCACTAACAAAGAGCAAATGGATGGGGTAGGATAACTTACCTGCGTTGTGAGAGCCCTTACTAAGACAAGGGTTAAAACGTATGTGCTTGAAGTGATGTAAAGGCTACAGTTATCAAGCTAATAAGTTTAAAAGGGATCATATAAGTAAACAGGTTCAGTTAAACGATTTTTAGTTATAGAGACTTCAGTTGTATGGGGTTTCGCTCTCATGTAATCAAAATCTTTAGTTCAAACCTTTAGGCTATTTATTTAATTCGTTTTAATTAGGTACCTTGTTGAGCATTATACTCGTCATCTTCTATCAGTCTTGCCAAGCCAAAATCCGCTACCTTGCAAATCTGAGAAGATCCCACCAAGATATTTGCGGCTCTTACGTCACGATGAATGTAGTTGTTAAGCTCGATAAACGCCATGCCGGCTGCAATCTAGATAAGAAGTAAAAAAACAGGCTCAGACTGGTTGGGTAAGTAGTGAGTAATATACTACATTACAAAAGGTCCATGAAAGTTTATAAATGTTAAGCAGATCGCACATCTCTAAATTGAATAATCCGTTCCATATCCACATAGCAAATGTCGGTCGGCAGTTAGTATACTAACCATAACGGTAAAGCTTTCAATATCACCTTATAGTTTTAAGAAATTTCTATCTCGTTAACTAGCGGAACCTAGGTCTACAACCACGTAGATTGTAGAACATGGTAAAATTGTAAAAATTATTAAGACATTTCGATCTATCGTATTGAAATTTCGATATTACGGGAACTCCCCTGGGCAAAAACACCCTTTCTTAGAATTAAAAAAAATAGTTTAAAACCCAGTTGTACAAAAAGCACTTTACAAACTATTGCTGTCAAAGCGCTTGTTAAAAACTATGCCGGTCTGGTATTAATATAAGGTTTATTACCACACAACGTGTTGGTGCAAGCAAAACTAAACTTGCATCATCGTTCAAAATATTCTAGCCGGATTGATCAGCTAAAATGCCAGTCCAATATTTTAGTTTTTGAGAATCATGGGGTATTACTTCAATATATTTGCTAAACTTCAAGTGCAAACATATCTAGAAAATTGTAGCTAAATTGCAACAAATTAATTATTACACACCTTTCGGGCCTAACCGCTTTACAAGTTTGCTGAGCGGCAATATTAATTATGTGTGATTATAAAGAATTCCATTAGGGGTAATCACTAAAATACTAGCAAGAATACATAGTTAACTTGTGTTTGATCTTTCCTGTAGCTATAACCCAATTGTGCATCTTTTTTTATCTATGAACTTTATATTACAAACAATTTCTGCTGCCATTCGAAAAAAATAATAAAAAATCAGACAAAACGAAAATGTCACCATTTGTACTGAAAGTGATCGATTAGTATCAAAAACAAAATGTAGTTTTTGTTTTATAAAATTGTATACCGTTATCTTTTGTTTTAATACAGTCAATATACATTTTAATAGAATACTGATAAACCAACAGTACTTACCTGGGAAGCAATGTCAATCTGATCAACAAGGTTTGAATCTACTCCGGGTCCTTCACGCAAATAATCAAGCAAACTTCCATGACACATGAATTCGGTTACAATGTAGATAGGTTCCGTGGATACCTAGAATGTGTTGGTAGAATGCAAGGCAATGACGGACTAGAGATTTTGGATACTTGGAGCAATGCTACTGTTTTAATTCCCGATAGAAATTAGTATTTAACCAGCACAATTGATACTTACCACAGCGTAAAGGTTAACCAATTTTTCGTGTCTCAACATCTTCATGATCTTTGCTTCCTCTAAGAACGCTTCTGGCGACATTGTGCCAGGCTTTAATGTCTTTATAGCCACCTCTGTCGTTCCATTCCATAAACCTGTAATTAAAGTCAACTTCATAATAGATTCAGATACAGAAAATATTTAAAAAAAGCCTGTACCTTTCCATACTTCTCCAAACATTCCAGCTCCGAGCTTCTTCTGCAGGGTGAGTTGTTCCCGATCGATTTCCCAAACATCTCGACCCAACCCCACGCCTCCCGGTTTTGCTGTCTTCGGACACGGTTCAAGTAGTCGGCAACATAACCCATCCGCAGTTTCTTACAACAGAATGGTATAAATCTTTGATAAAAACCAGATATTTAATATAATTCCAATTTCCCGAACTTTTTTGCATCTTACGTTTTTACGTTTGTATTAACAAGCTGCTGGATATTTAAATTATAGAAATGTTTATTTTTTCTGTTACTTTGCTGTTTATTTATTTTTTTAATTCTTTCACATTGAAAAAAAAGTTCTGACATACTTTGATAATGGTTGACAAGTTCGACTAAATCAGTGAATTGTGCTCTCGTTGTGATGTAATACCCTCCATTGTCCAGTTTCCGGATTTTGTAATGTTTAATGATGGATCTATTTTCTTCAACCTGGTCAGTTATCGAAAGAGAATGTGCGCCTGAGAAGATCGGTAGTGTGAGAAAAACATATTCCTAGATTTCACCTTTAATTCCCAGCACAAGGACTACATCTCAGTGTTTGCAGGAAAGAGCAAACGGCCCTACATTGCAAACACTCCGCTGGGGTCTACAGCATTTATTCAAGTTTTTTTTCTGTCAACTTATTGCGACAATGAGCACACTATCTTCGGCCGGTTAGCCTTGCGGTTAAGTGCGTCGCCTTTTAAACGAAAGGTTGCAGGTGCAAAACTGGTCGGTATAGCTAGTCAGTTGTGTCCTTGGGAAAGACACTTTACTGACATAGCCTAGACCCAGCGGATTAATGGGTTCTACTAAATTAAAGGAACGTGTGAATCATACGCAACACACTACAATAGGTCCGGTAACCCGACAATGGGCGCAAGTCGATCTGACGATTGCCCGTGTGTTAACCCCCTTGGTTTTCCCATTCACGGGAATAAACATGAATATCCTATCCTATCTCGACAACGCATACAAAATGGCTACCTGGATCGTTCTCGCTCTCCCTAACCATGAAAGTCCCACGCTGAGATTGCTTCATTGTTCTCTCACATTCTTTTCGACTGATTTTACCGAAAAACCAACTGTGTATTTAAAAGAATTATTACGCAAAAATAGAGAAAGAGTTTATACTAATCAAAATTATATTTTGTTGATTTATGGGCGATAGTATGTTGTGAACGGAATCTAAAAAAATTAATTGTTATATTTACACAAATAAGACGAACAGTATCAATAGAAGTATTACAAAACTGTTTGTGTGTATTAAATGCAGCAAGTACATGTCACGGATTACTCTCATATAAGGAATAATATGTCCGGAACGAAATAATTAAAACAGGCGAATATACTATTATAATGATAAATAAATTCCTTTTAAATAATTATTTAAAAATTAATAAATTACATTTCAGATTCAAGTCCGCCAGCCAGGGCGAGGTAATTGCTTGGAACATAACCTGTCTGTCCGGTTGTCGGTGATCTTGCGTGCCACCACTCCCCTTCACTGTTATGATATTTCTATTTTTTATTTCCGGTAATGTCTATTAAAAGAAACCACAGATTATATTTGAACAAGGAAGACATCGCAGTCTATGCCAAGTAGATTTGATACAGTAGTAACGTAATCATTAGAACAACATTAAATCTGAATATTATATATTATGGCGGATATTTCCGCTGTAACCACCTTCAAAATATATTCGTATATGTCTAACAACACGACTACTATTCTTGCAGAAATAAAACCTGTTTAGTATAATGAGGTTTTCTCCCTTTTTGAATGGTAGATCTTCTTTGGTACGAGCATCATAGTCAAACATTGCCACGAATTTCCCCACATTAGGTGCTGGTGTTCATGATTTTGAAAAACAAATAACGGAAATAAGTGATCTATAGTTTTGGAGGCTAATGCTTTTGTCTGATTTAAAAAGTAAAGAATAGAAAAAAAATTTAAGTCAAAAAGATTTTATAGCTGATTGAGTCTTTTTTAGAAAAGAAGTAGGCTACCTGAATCATAAAGTACTATCACTCTAAAAACATCTGTCCAATTAAAATAGATGTGGCAGGCGTTGCCTTTTAGCAAAATGGTTGCAGGCCCTTATCTGGTCGCTATAGCTAATTACTTGTACTTGGGCAAGGTACTTAACGGATATAGCCTAAATGTGGATAAGTAGGATCTACTAAATTAAAGGAATGTCTAATTCATACACGTTACACTGAAATAACCGCGTTAACCCGATGTTGTTTATCCTGATAATTACTCATGTCTTAACGCGCATTGCGGATATATTCCTAGTCACCGAAATAAACATATCTTAAACATCAAAGTTTAGTATATAGAATTAAAATTGTTATTCAATTAGTGTTAAAAACTACTCACGTTCGGGCAACGGAGTTGTCGGTACTGTAAGAACGGTTGATTGGTATGCTGGCACCCCAAAAGGGGAATTTGTGACGGGCTTCCGTATCCCGACGGGATTTTGATCATTATTTGGCCTTTCTTCGTTTTCGCATAACATGCACCCGAAACACCGAGACAACATTTTGCGCAAGGCGAGTTTTTAAAACGATAATTAAACCAACTATGTTTAAACCACGCCTTTAAACAACTTGGTAAGCGCTGTATAAACATATATTTACATAAATACACCGAAATCGGGATATCAAATCAGGCACAATGTTTTCCTCTTAAAAGCGTCACCACTGGACTAATATAATTTCCTTTTTCGTGTCAATGGAAATTTAAATCAAAGATATATTCAAGCATTTAAGTTTACAAATACTGTACTTGGATTATATTAGCTAAAGAATAACAATCTAATTTATTAACTCTATTCAGTTCATTCTGTTTAACATTTGACTAAACAAAGTGAGTAAAAATAGTTAGTTCGGTCGAATATAGCTTGGTGGTTAGCGCGTCGACATTTCGCCAAAGGGTCACTGGCAAGAAGCGGATCTGTAGGTATTCGGCTATGTCCTATAGAAATGTACAGGTGAACAAAACCTTTTACAAGGCACTTAGCGGACACTTCCTGAATTTAGTTGATTAATTAATAGGTTTTACTAAAGTAATGTATAAATCATATTCACAATACACTGCAATAGTCTGACGATTACCGATGAACGCTCAATTACGTATTGTAAGAAATCTGACGTTTGTCCTTGGGATAATCCTCTTGTAATTACCATTCACGGGTATTTATATAAGTATTCTAACCCAACCAATCCTACATACTTAATATACATATATATTATAAAAATAAACTTTGTTATATATCTGCACCCATTAGGATCATTTGAACAATTATTTCTCCTATACTTTACTATGAAAAGAGTCATCACACTATCAGCTCTTTCTAACAGTTTGAATAACCTAATACATACAGTGCCTACAGTACAATCCTTCTTGTAGTATATTAAATATACTACCCACCAAGGCTAAATATACTTTACAGAAATATACGTTTCTTATATACAGTATTAAGAATCAGCCTAACACTGCACTGTACGCACCACTGTTTGGTTTTAAACAGCCTACATAAATACACTATTCGTAGACAGCAACACACTACATGAACCGCATATACATCAGCAACCTATGAGTGGGTTGGATATTGTTACGTATTGCGTGGATTTCCGAAGTGAACAAGAGTAACCGTTAAATTCCAGTACGTTGAAGAATAAAGAGCCCAATAACGATATCTTTATGACTACACAAATAGTTAGTTATAAGTCCGCGAGTTGACTTATCCGATTGGAATTGTAACCAAGTGTAATCTGACATGATGTTAAAATAAAGCGTTATTTCTTTATGAATAACCTGTGCTTGAAAATACAATTTCGTTTTTTTAACCATTTATTCCACAAAATTTTGTACCCGTTTATTCCACAAACTTTTACTCTCGTGGGAAAGAACATAAAAACGTCCGTACACAGTGGTTAATTTCAATTATATACTAATGTCATAATCTTGATTTGTACAGTTTCCCTCCTTCCCGCCTTATGCACTTTGTAATGGAAATTTCCAGTAACCTAGTTATTTAAGTGGATATTTTGCTGAGTAACAATGTGGTGATTCTTCAATGTTTGTACGGTTCAAAGCAGCACGTGCTTGGCTGAACACCGGTGTTCTTAATTAGCTGTAAAATTGTGTATGGAGTTTTATAATAGTGGAGCAAAGCTTTGTGAAATAAAGGTGTTAATTATGCATCTTCTAGCTGTCTTGTTGGAAAAAGTCTTTGGTTGAACGCCTCCTAAAGTATACAGTAAAACGAGTTTTAAAAATAGTGGTGAATATCACGTGGTGGACACTTTTTAGTTGAACAGATTGTTCTCTTGTTTTTCGAAGTCCTTCCATTTTTTAATTCGGTATTTCGAAACCGTGATGGGCTCGTCAGTTAGACCGTTTTTAATATTGAAATCAGTCAATGTATCGGTCGTATTAACAATTTGGCCACACAGCTGTACAGAGTTCATACAGATTAGGATAGGATAGGATATTCATGTTTATCCCCGTGAATGGGAAAACCAAGGGGGTTATCACACGGGCAATCGTCAGATCACCTCGCGCCCATCGTCGGGTTACCGGAGCTATTGCAGTGTGTTGTGTATGATAGACACGTTCCTTCAATTTGGTAGAACCCATTAATCCGCTGGGTTCAGGCAATGTCCGTAAAGTGCCTTGCCCAAGGACACAACCGACTAGCTAGCGACCAGTTTCGCACCTGCAACCTTTCGATTGAAAGGCGAGGCACTAAACCGCTAAGACCCACCGGCCCGGGACTATTTTCTCGTTTGGTCTAATACTTATTCTATCACCACCAGTGTAGGACCTGCGTGTGTCGGCCACTTGTGTTAGTAATTCGACCTTAGTGAATAGTAATTCGAAGTCATATGTTACGCGTTTTATCACAAATAACCGACATTCTGAAGTCACTTTTCGTATATTTTCATATCATTTTAGCCACAAACCTTAGTATTAAGCAATGTACTCCTACCACTGACAATTTATATTTATATATTGATCGACTTATGCACAGAAATATAACGGCTGTTTACCACTTATGGTGGAATTAATAGTAAAGTAGATATAATAAAAATATATAGCAATTCAAAGTTATATCCCATTAATTGTCTACTGTACTGACAAAGCATATTACTATCATTGCCATGTTGGTAAATATGCAGTAAAAATGTCAATTGAAAACTTTTTGTATGCCTTGTACAGACCAAATCCCCCGATAACTAGAATCGTGCACCCCGATATCAATGTTTCTCTCTTCATTCGAGCCATGACAGGATGGTCGTCCAGCTCTTTCAGCAAATTACCTCGTGCATTTTTATGCGGGAATTGTGTCGTTGGTATGTCGACTTCTAGGAATTTGCACAACGGTCCCCAGCCTTCCGATACTTTGAAAACAAGTAGCTTATCCTTGGGCACTTTCTAGGAAACATTAAACAATATTGTGTTTCTTAGTTGTAGTAACGATCTCGATTTTATACGACGTGGGGTATAATTAAGCTTTCAACGTATTATATGTCTATCACTTATGGGGCGAAGACGAAATTCGCGTATTTTCTTGAGATTGGCATTCAACAGACAATAAACCCGTTTACATAATGCATGCTCAAACGGATCGGATGAAAAACCAAACGGATTTGAAATGACGGCACACACGTTTCAAATCTAATCCGTTAAGTGTCGCATTTACATGATGCTAATTTTGTTTATTGTTTTCGGAATGCAATTGGATTTGACTGCTGATGTTAATGTTGTCGGTTAGCCTAGTGGAATGTTAGCGTATGAGTTATGTATTGTCCTGGATTATAATAGTTTTGATTTAGTCCTACAACTTTTAATTTAACAATTTTGCGATGGTAACCCAACATTAGACACACTAGGCTTGCTATATTACTCTAATACCTGGCAAAAGTTGTGTTTATAAGTCAAACATCTAAAAATTAAAGTTTTACAAGTTTTCAAACTTCTTAAGCCTAAATTCAAATCCCAAGCCGTTCCAGAAAACCGCTCCTTTTATTGGATTGGAGATATGACATTTTAAATCCGTTGTGCCTTTTTCTTTTCGCGCAAAACGAGAGAACGGATTGGCGAAATAGATTCGAATCCATTTCAAAGCGCCATGTAAATGGATTTAATGCCTGGGCGCAGTGGACTTAAACAGATCGTTGATAATTCAAAAAAACAGACAATTGACACGGCGAAAAAAACGCAGTTTGGACACATGATAACCAGACGATTACGCTTTTATAAAAAATCCTGAATGTTGTTTCAAATTTAATGCATTACAAACTAACAACATGTCCTACCCAATTTAAGCTTAAATTGTTAAAGCGGTTGATTGCAGGTACCTGCATAATGTATGAGTTGCTCTGTCTGAAAGCCCTCCTGCATATCATTTCGTTTAATGTGTTCACTCTTTGAAAAGGATGGAAAAAGTGCGAACCGAACTCAATATCCACTGAGGAAGATTAACATAAAAAAAAATTCTAAATAAATGTCCAAGCATAATTAGTTATTACTTTGATTACAGTATAAAAAATAAAAATAGTTTTTATATTATAGTATTAAATTACGTTATTAGTCTGAGTAATATCAAATAAATTAAACTGTGGATTGTAAAAACACTAAAAATAAATTCTGACAGTGTAATTAATAGGCAAGGTCTATATCACTACAAGGTTACTAAAATCGTGGGAATACGGGCCCTTGCGGTAAAGGCTATTTAATATTACATATTTATAGCATATTAAAAAACTTACTCAGTCGTTGCACAAAACGAAAATAGCGTTGGCCAGTAGGCGAAATTGTCTGCATGATAGCGTATAAACGGCTGGAAAGTATATTATCAACTTGTCGCACGAGGCTTTGCCACCAATCGTCCTCGTTTCGTATCGTCAGAATCACCTGCATGTGCACGCAGTAGCTCATTTGGTAGCGCATCAGCACGCATGTGTTTAAGATAGTAGATTAAAACTTACACACACCATCTACTTAATTAGTTTGCCCTTGGAACCTGACAGGTCAGAATTGTAGTCATCGAAATACTGGAAGTACACGCTGAAATAGCTCCGATAACCCGACACTGTACTCGAAGTAACCACGATTACCCATGTTATATCATCTTTCATTATGACTTTTTTGCAGTTTTTAAATACCCTATTTGTGATCAAAAGATAAATAAGCTTTGACTTACATTTGGGCTACTGACAAATTGTCAAAACTTGTTTCAGTTTTACATTAAAATCGATAAACCAATGACAGTTACATGGCTACGCTCTCGTTGGTATTCGGGAGGTAAACTAACAACTACCCGTGTCATAACGCACACGCTTTTTGAAATTTACGGCATTAAAAGATAAAAAATCCTGTATACTACCTTTGCATCCGGGAACGCTTTTAATATTTCTTCACAATAGAAGAACATCGGCCCATCAAGCCCGGCATCAACCTCTTTATACATCTTCTTGAAGTCTTCTGTAGTCCCTTTACCATCCCAGAACTTATGCCAATAATGGGCATGGTGGTCGAAATGTTCGAGAATGTCGTACACATTATATCCAAGTTCTTCCAAAGCCGCGTGCATGGTCTTGGTACCGGTTTTCGGCAAACCTGCTACTATACTTTCATGATGATATCGTTTCTTTCCTAAGGGTAAGTTTGTTTGCTTATTTGATCTGCGGCTTTGTACTATATAAAAAAATAAAAAACAGTGTTAACTTAAACCAGATTTTAACTTATGTGAACAATATTTGAACATAGATAGTAGCCAGCAATGGCCCGTGGATTGGCCGTGGTAACCCCCTTGAGTATGCTGGACAAAACTTATCATTAGAAAACACATATATGCGGCTTAGATAATTATGGGTACGTTTGGAAAATGAAAAACTTATTGTTTTTAACCGTGTTTTGTAGGTGTTTTTCAAAACTGGGCAATTTCTCTACGCTTATCAACGAAAAATGTTTTATTTTGCATATCTATACAATGCTTCCAATAAATATTTAAGTTTTAGTGCGTTTCGGTTACTCATTTTGATGAGTGTCGGAGAAAAAATAATGCCTACAAGTCAAACATTTGAGGAAACTTATCAAAATGTACCCTTAAATATACCAAATGTGGTTAAGGAGCCAGCTTGCATAAAAGCATAGCGTACAAATTTATTGTTTCACGAATAGTGATGGGTTTCAACGGTTTTACAATAAACTATTTCAACATTTCCTTTTTTACTTTTTTAGGTTTTACTTTGTTTAGGGGAATTTTTAAGCGCAATAATCGCATACATATATAGCCTAAGGTTCTTTTAGAAACGTTGCACTGCAATTTAAGACAAATAAACGTGTATTAACTAGAAAATATAAACTAACTAGACTAAAGCGATGATAGGTACATTGTAACATTTAAGTATCATAAAAGTTGACGATACTCCAAACCGTAGCGGGTTACTGCAAAGCTTATATAATATATCTACTAAAACCTGATCAGTTTATTAAATCGCATTGCAATTATTTTGGGCAGATATTCTTTGTGTTTAAATTTAAACAATGCTATGCAATGCCGACTGCTTAACGACTAAAAAGTGAACTGCAGAAAATGTCACAACAACATTTTGGTAAAACATAAAACAACCCGAAATCTAACTTTGCCTCCAGGCATACAAAGAATCCATACAGCTATACCTCAGCACTAACTTCGACTGTGTTAATAAGCCTATTTACATGATCGTGTTTTCGATGCGAGTTAACTCGCTTTAGTTTGCATCGTGGGTATTCCCTCTCTTTACGCGCTAAGCAGTTCAATTTACATGTAGCGTTATTTAACCCGCATTTAGTTGTTGTTTGTTAATTTATCTTCTAACTTGGTACAATTTTAATAAAATGTTGCACGAACAAGTTTCCAGTTATTTCGTTTATACTAATGAAGGAAATGTTATATAGGTTAGTCTATAAATATTCCTATGTTTAACACACTAGATAAAGTATAAAAAGAAAAAAATTATAGTTATGATGACAGTAATTTTACTTTAGTCATCCCACAAGCATAACTCAAAACGAAATATTAAACAACCTACCTGCAGATGCTAATATACAAATGAATGACGAATGCGGGTTAACCTACCATGCACAAGCGAGTTAGGCAAACTCGATTGGAAACCCGCATAATCACTGAACCGTGATGACGCAATGAGTGCGTCAAATTTAACCGGGTTAGCGATGCGAGTTAACTCGCAAAATTTGCCCATGTAAAGAGGCTTAATAATGTGTTTTAAGTATATGCGAGTTTGAATTGTAATAAATATGAACTTTATATATAATACTTTCCTGTGATTAAAACTCCCCACACAAACCAGTAATCAGTTTGCATTAACACCCCATAAATACATACAAAAATGAACAAATAAGTTAATATTTTTAGAGTTTGTTAAGTAATATTTATTAAATATGCAGTAACAAATATTGGATATATTATGTTCACTCCAAAAGTCTCGCAAAGTAAAAATCATTCTTTTAGTTTTTGTATTGTTTGTATAGAATCGTAAATATTTTATTCAGAAAACAGAGATATAAAATTTGGATTGGTAACTCAGAAATCTATTAGTTTCTGCTTGTACAAACAAACGTTTTACACTTTTTATCAGATATATACCAAGAGTAATTTGGTAATCAGGGAATCTAATCGTTTCTGCATGCAGAAAAGGGGTTTAAAAATAGTAATGGTTAACACGTGGTTGGCTATATCTATAGTCTAAATAAAAGGCGGATCTCCATAACAAAAATGAAAAAAATTAACAAAGTTTAATTTAAACTTAACAATATCAAAACGCAAAATTAGTACTTGCTAAACTGTTTTTTTTTTTCATGATACAGAATCAGGAAATCAATTAAGTATCAGTTAAAACTTCTTGCACTCTAATTAGGTTGGTTGTTACAAAATCAACTGTCGTCTTGTTTACTATATGTGAAAATTAATTTTAATTTAAATGCTCGTTTTGGAGACGATAACGGACAGACCAGATACACCTGTCCTGCGTATGACAAAAAGTATACTTCCCAAATTTTGAAAAATTCCCAAGTGAAAAAATAAAGAAAACGATACGGATAAGATAAAGAAAAAAAACGGACAAAAACAATATGTGCTCCCTTTTCCAATAAGGGCCCATAACAGTATGTATAACTTTTTTCAAAGAAACACATAATAATCATAAAAAATAAATGACGATTCCCAGGTTTTAAAAACCACTGTGCTTTTTTGTAAGGTTAGGGCTGTCGTTCCGGTGTAGCACGGCCGGTGTATCCGGTGTAACATTATTCACATATTGTCATAAGTGCTCCAACCAATGACAACAAAACTCCACAACAACAACTAAACCATACCATAGAAATACTATAACAGTTAAAACATTATGTTTATTATAAAATCTCATTGATCGATTTAAAAGCGGATATTTTTTCTTTACTCCTCATGCACTTTCAATAGACCGAATTTATCACTACGTCACAATGCATCGCACGGCAAAGGTTAAAACTGTACAATGACTGTGTCGATGTTATAATGCGGCTAATGGTGTTTGGTTTGCATGGAATACAAAGTTAAACGTATTTACAGTACCGGATCAACCTGTGGACAGTTTAAACAGTCATAACTTGCGAGACAAGTTGGGTATTTACTCAGTTTATACCAGATTTGTCAATTGAAGGTTTTGGCGGTACATTGCTATTGTACCGGTACCTTAAAGTTAAAGGTATATCTCGTAGCTCGTAGGCCTACACTATAAAGTACTCTGACAGCTGTATTTTTATAACAGAGTTCTGCACAGATACCTGTAGTACATCGTCTACACTACCTGAAAAAATTGATAAGCAGTAATAGCATACATCTATCAGATCCATATGAATTGCCCAAAATGAAGGGACTGACTTGAAGCATGGCCAAATATGCACTATTTCGATTTGTATACCTACCTTATTAAAACACCCAGTGGATACATCCATGAGTCACTGAAGGCAAAGAAATCATTAAACTCTTTATTTTTTACTAGTGGACACGTACAAAAATGTTTCTATTATAACGTAAATGAAAAGTGCAAGTACTGCTTTTTTAGATCTTTTGTACGGCCAAGTCATGAAAGTGACAAGATTTATGATGCCTGAATCTATCTACAATCTATATAAAGATAATACAACAATCCTCACCGCAAACTGCACTTGTATGGCAGGGAAAGTTACTTTTTTACCCCGATTGTAATTATAGGTGACGTCAGCGGCAATATTTACCTTGGTTAAACATTAATCTGCTGATGTGCGAATCACTAGGCTAATGGTCAGCGGCAAGTGCTTTCTAGCAGCGAATCAACTAGGCCATACAACTAAATAAGACATAACACTGGAAAGAACTGGTATCCACATTTTGTAAATACAAGACACACTAGAGAGTGTCAACCACGTGTTTAAACACCACTATTTGTAAAACACATTTGTATGCCATATAATCATGCTACAGGGTCCCTTGTAACCACAATTTGTATCTTATAAACCAAATATGTACTTTGTTTCTGCAAGCATAAACGCATGGGTCCCATAGTTATTAAACCAAACCAAAACAGCCCGATTTAGTTTTTTCGTGGCTTCGGGGAATCCTGTCAGACTCATGATTTAAGAACTAAATCTTATTTTTATGGAATTTTTCAAGTTATTTTTTTTATTTCTTTTAAGTGTTAAATCAGTGTCAAATGCACTTACATTCCATCAAATCTGATTTAAATTGGAGCAGCCGTTCAAGCGCCATGTCCAAAAAATCTTTTTTTAGAAAAAATTACCGTTTTGGTTTTTTAACGTCCCAGAAGAATTCCCCTGGATTTATCACCTAAAATTTTAATTTCTGCATATATATACCATGTTGTTCTAATAAACGACACATTTTTATTGCGATTCCATTACTCCTTTTGGTAGATGTCGAGGCGACATGGCATGCCTGTCACAATCATGATTTAAGAACTTATTCTTATTTTTAGGGTATTTCCCCAGGTAATATTTTATTTCTTCCAATTGTTAAATCAGTTAGTGCACTTACATTCCACCAAATTTGATTAAAATTGGACCGGTCGTTCAAGCGCTATGCCCCCAAAAGCCATTTTTTAGAAAAAAATCCCGTTTTGGTTTTATCGTCCCAGGGGAATTCCGAGTGTCACAACCACGTGTTAACCACCACTATTTTTAAAACCCCTGTTAGGCGTACCGTATATTTATCTGCATGCAGAAACAATTAGGTTCCCTGCTGACTGCCTCATCACCCTTGGTGTATCTTAAATAAAGTGTATAACGTTTGTTTCCGCAAGCAAAAACTAACTAGTGCACGAGTTACCAGTCCAAACTTGATATATATATTTTCTAACTGAAACGTGTTGTACATCTTTGAATTCATTAGAAATTTAAAGTAAATAATCTTTTCTAAAACGAAAATATCGGCAATAAAGCCAAAAATGCTCAAAATATACCTCTATTTTACATGTTTTTTGATAGCGGGAATTTCCCTTATTGGGATTTTGTAAATCTAAAATTACTTGTAAAATAAGAGCATGCCACTTAATAATTTTGTAAGTTTTAACCGAATTGAATAACCTTTTCGTGTCAATATTCTAGCGACATCGCATGCCTGTCACGAGCGTGACGTAGAAAAAAAAGAAATAAATAAAACGAAGTAAAATCAATCTATGTTCCCATCGGAATTGCAAAGGAAACCCATAATAACCATATTAACATAAATTTCATTTCTACTTTTATTGTCAAAGTGTGCGGTTAAAATATTATTAGGCTCCTTTAATTTGTGAACTTTATTTTTTATACATTATGCAAATAAATATTTAAACACATGACACTAGCCAAATTAACTGGAAAATATCACAACCAGTCACTTCAATATCTTACATAAAGCATATATTAGAGTCATTTATAATATTATTTCCAAATGTAAGCGAATGGCTTAGTGAATTCAATGCAATACGTTATATATCAAAACAAAATCGATTTACTGATTTATTTATTATGCATCAGTTTACCAATGTAATTATCAACCAAATGAACGAATCCGACCCCACCAATTATTATTTCTGTGTGGCCTCCTTGTTGGTAATATTGTTGTTGATCTTGTTGTTCGTGCTGTTGTGGTTGTGAGCGGTGTGCTTGTGATAGGATTGCCCGGGGCTAAAGTGACCTCGGTTAAACCTGTTTTCTGACAGCAAAACTTCACTCGATAGTTTGAACAGTTTTTGTTGTCTTGTTGCTCAGAATTCATACAGGTCAATCCTTCGTTCGGTCTAATCCTCACTCTATCACCTCCAGTGTAAAAAGACCTGTGGGTGTCGGCCACTTGTGCTCTAATAGCAATGGGGTTTGGGCAAAATCGTGGTTTATTTCGCCGTATTTCCCTAATCCTTTCTGAATCCCCTCCACTTGTTTGGCTATCAATCCACCGTGTCCACATTTTTCTGTTTGGACAGTAGCCCACCGTGTCTAAAAGAGAATATAGAAATTGATGTTATTAAATTTTAAAATTGAATTGTTTGTTTTATTGTATCTTGTGAATCGTACATATCATTGTCCAGTATGTTGTTTTGAAACGTAGTAAATAAAACGCAACGCATTTGTACTCTTTTTAACTAATTTAATAAAACTTTAAGCTAATAAACAAACCGACGAAATAAAGGTTTGCATACCATGGCAACAAAATCTAACTTTGTAATCTTCACATTTACGTTTCCCCGTCTGCAGTTGATTGAAACAAGTCAGGCCGATTCGTGGGGCTAATTGAAGAATATCTCCGCCGCTTTGGTATGGCTGACCATCAAGCAAACGCGCGGATATCGCCACTGGATCTGAGCAAACACGCCCGGGGTTTCTACGCCTAATACGAGAGAGTAACTCGAAATCACCAAACAAACTCGGATTGTCAATGTCAAAGAACCTGGTCCATCCATACCTCAACGGACAATTGCCAACAACATCTGTGATTAATAAAAGCTTTATGAAACCACACTGTGTGACATGGCTTTACTGCCAACATGGCCTAGGGTTGAAAGGTGCGTTGGGCTTTTTTCTATAGATATTATATTTTCTATAGGGTATTATGATGACGCTAAGTTAATAAAAATCTACTTGGAATGGACATGGCGTTTGTAATTTGATTCCCTTTACCTGAGCAGCAAAATCGTACTTTGTAGTCTCTGCATCTCCCTCCATCTTGCTGTGAGTTTTGACAAATCAGTCCAGTTAAAGGAGTTAGCACAAGAGTCTGGTTTGCTCGTCCATATGGTCGGTCATCTAGTTTTAGGCAACACAATTAGCTATGGATATGATTGACAAGTAGAATTAAAAAGATAATTAAAAGAGGGTTTTAAACATACAAGAAATCGTCTTAACTCGTCAACCCTTCTTTAAACTTTGAGCAATTACCTAATAAATTAAAACATGGCACTGACCAGACACAGTCCGAGCTTGTACTCCTGTAGGCACATGACAGACTCGAGTTCTGTGCGACCGAAGAACCTGTGGCAAAATTTCGTTATCCCCTCCGTCTGCCCCACGTGTAGGTCGGTCCATGTTGTACCATTCGGTCCAAAAGACATTGCCTTTGCAGAAACCAACAGTTGCACCTCCTGCACCACGACAATGAATTTAAAACTCAGATTGTAGTGTTTTGAATTTCTAAGTTGTCTGGTTTGGGAGTAGGCTAAGATTTTACAGCTCGACGATAGAAACGAGATCTGTTCATCATGCAAAAAATATATGGGAAAACCTAAATTACAAAACTAATCCGCGAGGAATTAAATTTAGGTCCATTATTTGGTTAATGCTTATGGCGAAAACAACCTCCAGCATAACGTGCGTTAACTCTTTGAATTGCCTCCTTCAGTGATGAGTCATCTTTGGTCAGTTGATCAAATCTACTTGTCCAGCACTGTGCTGCAGTTTCACCTTCGTTGTATCGACTACACTCGCTATAATGTAATTAAAAAAAATTATAAAAGAAAAAATGTTGTGTTTAATAAATAGTTCCAATCATATGATTGCGTTATTAACCATAGGCAAAATAATTAACATAAATATAGGATATGAAGAAATTAAATAACCAAAAATTAGCATCAGTAAATAAAAAACAAATAACAATTTTAAAATCTACATAGAATGCAAGGTAGCCATTTAAAAACTTGATTGGCTTATCAGCCTAGGGCAGGGGTCGGCAACCTACGGCCCGCGGGCCGCATCCGGCCCGCCAAGCAAAATCTACCGGCCCGAGACATCTAACTGAAGTATTATAGAATACGGCCCACTGTGTCATCTGCAATCTTAGATTTTGATGAATTTTAACAATCTATGCGGCAATAATGAAAAATGCGCCTGACCGTGTCTATTGAGAATGTGTGCGTGCAGACAAAGAAAATGCTTTGAGAGAAAGCAATACGTGTGTGTGTTTGTTGGCATGCGCTTAGTGAGAGTAGAAGCAATCCAATTGTAATATTATTACATTATGACGTCATGACACATATTATGACATGTAACATTATGACACAAAAGACATCGTTTTTGCTATTTCATAATATGTATTTGCATCGTGTTCTTTACTAACTAAAGTTCAGTACGATAGATAATACTAGGTACGTAGGTAGTAAACATATATTTTTCTAATTGATTTTGCAATCTTGAAATGTTATTAAAACGTAGAAAAGTTGATGTGGAGTTAAGAAATTTATTACGGCCCGCCGAGATCATGTTAAGCTTGGTTTTGGCCCGCGACTATGAAAAGGTTGCCGACCCCTGGCCTAGGGCATATGACAATAAACTAAATATTGTTTGGTATCGGTAACCACCTGCAGGTAGTGTAGTTTTCCACGAAGCCTGAAACAACGTCGATATCGAATACGCCAACTTCGGGTTCGTATCTTGTAGCATTTCTGCGTCTTCTCTTCGGCACTTCCAGAAGAAGCGCCCTTCGGTATGCACTTTTTATTACAGGTGGACAGATAACTGTGGCTAATACGGAAGCCTGCCGCTTTTTTCTACTAGCTGAAAAAAGCATTGTGTTTCAATATCATGTATACATTGTAATCTTGCTTTTAGCCAACAATTGTACATATAAGGTAAAAAACGTTTCGGTACTCCGAATACAACAATGTGCAACTGGTTGTAATATTCTGTGTTTGCTGTGATACAAGTTCAGTTTTTGTTTATTTGTTGTATAAGGTGGGTCAGAAAATTAATGTCAATCGATTATTATTTAAAGTGATGTAGCTTTACACAAATACCAAACTCGCATTCAAACACTTGACTATCCATATAATTTACCTGTTGTAGCTGTCACGTTGGAATATTTGTATGCCGAATATTCGTTGATACAGGTTCTAAGCGTTGTTGCTACTGGGTCGTCGATAAAGGATGTGACCCGACTGAGCCAACATTCTGTTTCTTCAGCTCCATCTGTACTATACGAATAGGTTTGTTGGGTGAATGCTTATTTCAGACAGAAACTTTTATTGTTGCAATGTGCTTTCTGTGATAAAAAATAGATATAACGTTATATGCTGTAGTGTGTTCATTTAATACGTCATTGTGCGATAATTAACACCAGGTCCACTGGATAGCTTAGCTATGAATCCCGTTCTGTAAAGAGGCATTGGAAACTTAGTTTTTGTTATATTACCCAGGGGCCGACATCTCGAATACAGCCGCTTAATTACTTTAATATGTGCAATTGACCACGGGAAAATACTCCTAAACCACGAAACAACAGTTTCCTTTATCGGTTTTCATTAATTTCGCACAAATTTTTAAGCAACGAAAGTAGAGCAATCAAATAAATGTCTTAATTTATAGAATACCAACGTATATATGATTGTAAGTACATTTGGTTACTTATATGGATTAATTTAATTTTCAAAATTCAAGGCGAAGAGGAAGAGTTGTATTCAACACAGTTACACATACCTTGTAATCATCACAAGGAAAACAGAATAACACACTTAGAACAGTCAGCTTCTATATGGACATTTTAATAGAACGACCATATACCAGAAATTAATAACCACTGCTTGTCGGTGAGCAATTATTAGGTATAACAAAGTCATGATCAGTAAAGATCCCTCACTACAGGGAAATTCATTAAAATGATTATTATTTTCTCGATTAGATATTCGGCCAAAATAAGACCAAACGATTTCTATTTTAATTTATAAGATTGTTCGAACTTACTCTTTGCAGTTGCTGTTCTGCGTGTAATAAAACCAATTCGAATCGGTGATTGTCCACTCCGTCACGCTCCCCCAGTCGTACGTGCCCATGGTACTGGTTCGATTCATGCATTCCGTGAACCAGTAAATCAGTCGGTTGCTATCAAAACTATCGCTACTTGATGTGGAAGTCGTATTGGTAGTTGTCGTGCTTCTCTTTTTGCGATCAGTATACTCCGCGTAGTGACATGCTAAGAGACACCGTATAAGTACTGGTGTGAGTGTATGTACACACCATTCGTTAATCCTACATATTGCTTTAAGGCCTGGCTTAATTAGACAAAGCACGATTTCTCACCTTGTGTTAGACTTATCAGACAGAAAACACCAACAACGATACGAAACAACTTTTCTGGAGTGATTTCCTTCATCTGTCCTTTGATGTAAGTATTTTACAAATAATACAATATTCATGAAATGGTGCAGCTTATAAAACACGCGTCAACGAAGTCCAAAATAAACTAAGTCGTACTACTTTGCCTGAGGCAAAGAAACACTCATTGTTATTTTTGTTACTCAAAGACATGACAAAGAGCAAAATCCCCTCAGCGCTCGGGCATAATTTCCGCCGGAAATTCCCTTTTCTTAAACATTTTTTCTTGGTGCGCCACATAATGATTTGAAGACACACATTTGCTTCTCTTTAAATATGAGCTATTAAGTGTATATGTTACTTATGTTTCCGACCAAGTTAGCTTATAACGCAGTTCGGTCGTTTTAAAGCAGCATCATTTAAATACAAACTATATATTGCTATATATATCCAGTTTTAACGGTACTTTAGAATTTTCATGTTTCTTGAAGCAACAATATTTTGGTCGCCTGATTAACAAAATACACTTTGTATACCTTATACATCGCATATAGGATAATCATGTTAATTACCGTGAATGGGAAAAAGGGTTAACACACGGCAATCATCAGATCACCTCGCGACCAACGTCGAGTTACCGGAGCTATTGTAGTGTTTTGTGTATGGAACACATGTTAATCCGCTGGATTCAGACAATGTTCGTTAAATGCCTTGCACAAAGCCAATACCGACTCGCTGGAAAGCAGTTTCTTATCTGCAACCCTTCGGCTGAAAGGCGACGCACTAAGCCACAAGCGACTAATCTGTAGAACTGTATATTTTGTTTGTTTACGATTGCAAATTAATTAAGTTCTTGTTCTCCATGTTAAATGAAAGAAGTACTTTTAGTAGACCCAGTACGACAATTAATATACACGTAGAAAATAGCTAAAATCTTTTAAATCTTTAATTTACATATTTTTTCGTTCTTACTAAATTTTGGAAAAATTGTGTAATTGAATCCCAAGATAAAAAAGAAAAGAAATTTCAAAATAAAAATGCTCCTAAAGACGTCAGATAAATGATAATTCACCTGTCGTCAATCACCAATACCCTGAATTATTTTCTCTTTAGTCGGTTATTTATATTGTCTGGCCTACCGGAAATTCCCTCGGGTGATTTACCCTAAATTGCAACCTCAGCTAATATATAATAGCAGCCTTTTCTTAAAGTGTAATTTTGTTTAGTATTTTCTTTGTGTTTACATGTGTCGTTTAACTTACTGCTGTTCACTGATTTTAATGCAAATCTGTTTTTTTCTTTCCGGATACCGATTAGATAGGTGCGCGCCCCTCCCAATTCCAACTGTTTAAATACATGTTGCCATAGTGAAGTTTGTCCGACCGAAGAGCGTGGTGGATAAGTTCGTTGACATCCACCCGAACGGTTGGTGGTACAAAAAAACACAGCAACATGCAAACACTTTAATGAAAAATTGTTTTATTCCAGTTAAAATTTGAAGGGGCGTTAGCTGTTTGTTTGTTCTTATTGTTGTTTCTTGTATACCAAAATGAAAACTTCGTTTATAGAACTTTGATATGAAGTTTAGATTACTGACTTGGAAACCCGTTAAAGCTTAAAGAAAAATAACGATATATATAAATTATGTATGAGACATATATAACAAGAGTAAATTTGAATTTGATTTTTACCCTGATTGGTTAAAAATTTCTTGCCAATAATTGTTTCTTGCCAATAAAAGTATGCCTGTCACGAGCGTTACGCTGAAAGAAAGAAAGCGATAAAAATTAGTATGCGTGCCCTTCGATTTTAAAGGGAACCCCTAAAAAGTAAATCAATACGCCTTCCCATGCTTTTCTTTTTTTCCGGTGTTGCACGTTCTTCTTTTAATACATATTTTGGGCTTTGTACACGAATATAGATTGTATTAAGTTGTAAATCACTGCGGTATATGGAAATGAAAACTTCGTGGATTTACGGAGTAAACAATATAAGTACGAAGTTAAGAATAATGGCACAAATCAAAATCTTAAATTTGCGACGGCTATAGCAATTGGGTATATACGGTAGCTAATTTTTACAAATTTTGCTTATATAATGCAATATATTTGTCAACGAATTCTACTTTATTCACACCAAGTGTGTGAAGGTTAGGGATTTCCAGTGACTGAAGTTTGGAATCTCGTCAGAATATCAATTAACTGTTGGAAATATTTCAATAAAGCGTTAACTACTCTCGTTTTAAGTGGTAGAGTAGTCGTCAATGTGGGTTCTGTGGTTGTCGAAAGCGGTGGTCCGCAACAGAACCTCACTTTGTACTCTTTACACGTTGTCCCTTCATACTGCAGAGAGTTTTCGCACAAGAGTCCAAATCCAGGTTCGACTCTTAGCCTATCTCCACCGGTAAGATACGGATCGCTCGTATTTGAAACTTGGGCTTGAATCGCAGTAGGTTCGGCACACACACCAGGGTTGGATTGGCGAATTCGCTGAAGACTTTCGTCGTCTCCAGTGGCACTTGATGGATGATCGAACCACGGCGACCAATGATGGGTGTAGCTAGGACAGCTACCGACCACATCTATCAACAGAAGTTTATTAAGATGCGAAAAATATCCATTGATTTGTAAAGTATTTTAAGCAATTCTTTTGACGTTATATATGCTGTTCATATTTATAAGCAAACCCGACAGCATGTTCCGTGAATTCATAATGGATAAAATTAAATGCTATAAAATAGCACAAAAATATCAGTTTCGAAAGCTGTTAATTGGCGGTTTACCGCAAAGCACAAGTACGTAAAGAATTGGCACGCCTGAAGCAAATATCCAATTTCGGCAAAACTATTTTTGTCTAATCAAAGAACAAGATTATTTTATGGTAATCCATAAAACGATTTTACCTGAGTTCACAAAAAATACTCATTCTAAAATTAGAAGATTGACCATTTTAATATTTGTTTGAATACCCATGTACCTGAGCAGCAGAATCGAACTTTAAAATCATTGCAACGATCCTGATTAACTTGGTCGATGTTATTGCATTGAAGACCGAAAGAAGGAGAAATGGTAATTCGATTTCCGCTGGCTTGATAAGGTCTTCCATCAACCGTTTCTGCTCCAATAGCCAGGGGAGTTTCGCAGATTCTTCCCGGATAAGTGGATCGCAAAGCCGGTAGAAGTTCGCTGTCTCCTCGTACGTCTGGATTGAAGTGATCAAAGAAAGGTGTCCATCCATAGCGAAGTGGGCACCTTCCAACAGCAGCTGCGACAACAGAAAATTAATATAACAAAAAAAAACGATATTCAATTTATGCGCTTAAACTAATAAAGTAAGATGTATATATCTGCATGTATATATATTGATTATATAAGGTATTCATATATTGGCTGAGATATATGATGGGATTACAATCAAGCATGATTCTTTGTACCTGAGCAGCAAAAACGGATACGATAATCTTTGCATCTTCCATCTGTTTGTTCGGAATTTTTGCAAACCAAACCAACCGAGGGACTGATCTGAATATTCTGATTCGCCTGACCCCAGGGCAGATCCCCTGCATATGAAAAGATTATTTGTGGAGATTTGAGCTTGTGTATAGCCGAACGTTTATATGTAATGTAATCCTGGTAATGGGAAGGGGGAAATACTTATGTTTAGACCGTGATGGGACGGACATGAGGTGCATACTCGACATAACTTGATAGGTTTGTCGACCGGGTATAAAATGCATTAACACCAAGGCATGCCAAGATACACAGGGGACATGTGTTATGGTAAGAGTAGGTTTAAACTTTAAATCGAAACTAGTCTGATCATGGCATCCGTTCTTATATCCAATAATCACATTGTTGATCCAGATGTAAGTCAAATAACACAATGAACAACATATCAGTTGTTTTAATGTTTAGCCGTATAAGAAAAAAATAACATACACTATAATCAAGTTTTATGTTTGATTTAGAATAGATTCATTCGTTTTATTTTATTGGACAGCGCAACGTTAAAAAGCAGGATCTAATTAATTTGTATGAAACAAAACAAAAGTTAAGATATTTTAGAATTAAGGGAGAATTGCATATTCAATTTTATTTGTACAAATAAGTTTATTTAAATTGACCACCATCTAGTTTGACTGGTTTCGAATTATATACAAAAACGTAAAATTATTTCTTCGGGCGTTTTGTTAAGTCTGTGTTTGCTAGAGATTTGTTGAATCATTCGGTACAGTAGGATCGAAATAATCGTTTGGATTTAAAATATTAATAAAATTTGAAGAATAACCGGTTTATTATATTTAGAATATTTTTAATCCGACAATGGTCGTAATAACAACCATTTTAATATCATGATGACGCATTGTTAAATAAATGAACTATGTGTGGCCGAAGTATCAACGTGATCAAAATAGTAATGCATCTCTTTCTATTTAAAACATATCAAGTGACGATCGTATTCCCAAAAAAATATTTCTTATTTCTAATATTTCTAACAATTCTCTACCTACCTGTTGGCCACCGAAGGAAACTTTTGTTATACCGGTAGCAATTGAAAGGTCATTCCTCCCGAATACGGAAACAATTAAAATAAATTAAAAAAACAACTTCAGCACACTATATGTTGGTAAAATACAGAGCTATAATTGAATGTACCTTGTACAACTCTAGCTTGTATTCCCGATGGGTTTTCACAGACCATGGTACGTTGTCGAAGCAGGACGGCCTTTAAAAGTTCGTCGTCTCCCTCACCACTGTACGGGCTATCATCATTGTACCATTTCGTCCAAAAGAAATTGCCACGACAAGCCCCGACAATATCACCACCTTTATAACGGTATACTCTTAAGGCAAATTCCAGGACAGAAGTAGAAAGTTTATGATGAGGATTTTATTAGCTGAGTTTTGTGGATTAAAATATAAAAAAATAAAAATTAAAATACAGCATAATTTTGAAATTCTAAAAAAGACAGAAAATAAGTATTCGGCAAACCTTTAAGAATACAGAGAGCTTACTTATAATAAATTCGAACAATCCACTCAAGATGGTGTTACGTTACAACACAACCCACAAATTATGTGCTACTTTAGCAGACTTGAAAAACTAGATAATCTGATTTCAATCTAATTCGCGAAATTTTGTCCAATTTTAATACTAATCGGATTTCCGCTTTTCCCGAAAATGCTACTTTGACCAACGGCGTTTTCAGAAAGTTGTACAAGAAGTACAGATATTTGGTATTCTCTTGAACTCTAATTTGATATAAACGGAATTTTTTTTATTACATTTATTTCTAATTCGGAATTTGATTCCGTGTTCAATTTTTTTGTGAATTCAGTAATTCCAAATACAATCTAATTGAAAAAAACTGTGTAGCTCTAATATTATTTTTAATCTAATTTGGAAGAAGGAAAAAAATATGTGTGTAGTTTTTCAAGTCTGTTGACAAGACACATCCGTGCACTGATTTCATTGTTTAATGGATATTTGGTTTATTTAAACGAATTTAGTCCTAATTTAAAATACACAAACTAATGACAACCTTCAATCAAACAATAGTTTTTTGGGGATTAAATTGATCGTTTTTTTCCCGTGCTATTTTTAACGCCCTTGCTATTTTTAACGCCCCCTTAAACCAAATTGTTCTCTTTAAAAAATTGGTTGTATATAAAAATAGTTTCAGTCTGCCTACATATAGAAAAATTGCAAGTCAGCGGAAGCTTCTTCCTTCCATAAAGCACACGGCAACCAATTTAAAAATACAAAACACTAGAGCAAATGAAAAGTGTGTCTTATAAATTTAATTAACAATTTGTCGTTAAGTAAAATCTCTCTTACCTGCAGCGTACCGGGCGTTTACTCGTTGTATCGGAAACTTTACATCTGACAGATCACGTGTCTGCTGAGAGAACTGTTGCGGCCAGCAGTCTGAGGCTGGAACGTTTTTCGGACGGTACACCGCGCATTGATTTCTGTCGTGTTGTTTTTTTTTAATTCTAATTTTTTTTAAAGTTTATCCAAACACAGTTTACATGCGTGATCAATATTTTATAAAACAAAATACACTAACCCGCATGAAGTATTAAAACGAATAAACTGAGACACATGGTAGAGGTCGAAGCTATCGTTGAGAGACAGCTTTGTTCTGCTGTTCGTTGGAACTTGTAGCACCAGGCCGTTCTCGTAGTTTGATAAGTTAACTGCCGGGCATACAGGTTCGATATATGTAGACGGTTCAGCCTGTCGTCTTTTACGAGAGGGTGCAAGCGTGGCAGGGGCTGAACCTTCATTCAATTATTAAGTTTGGGTTATCACTTGCATACGACCTCGAAATACAATTTAATGGAATAAGGATAATGTTGCCCCATACCTGTACGTATAGTTTCGTCCTTATATTCGTTGATGCACGACTTGACCGTGAGTGCGACAGGAACATCAAAGAAAGATTCTACTCTGGATATCCAGCAATTTGTTTCAATGGTAATTGTCGACGAGCTGTTATTAAAAACCACGTGAATACCTTAAAGCAGAGCTCGGAAACCTTTTGATTGCAGTGTGAGTTTATAAATAATAGCATAGTGAAATCAGCTTTGCGTGCCAACCATTGTTATGTAGGGTTTGAATCTTTAAATACCTAATTTGAATATTAGAAAGGGAATAAGGAAAAAAAATATGACTGTTGACCTCCATGCTTAACGAATATAAAGAGTGTTGTTTTATCATGCAGCGTAGACAGTTTTAGTTTAAACATGCATATAGAAAAGATTTTGCGTGCGATTCAAATCACTCGGCGTGACATAAAAAAAACTGTTGTGTTCCACTTGTGGCACGTGCTGTGCCAGAAGTTGTCGACCCCTGGATTAAAGTATTGAAGATAAAAAAGCTACAAAAATAGGTCGACAAGGTTAATATTATTAAAAATAAGGGAAATTTGCATTTAAATTAAATGTGCATTTGGTTGCTGCGACTTAGTGATCTCAGATTACATTTCTACTTCGTGAAATGTGGTTTTATCGTACGCCTTTATATGGTCTAACTAATGGAAGGGTCTCAACTTAAACTGCTCTGAGGGCCAAATGAGGATGTTTAATATACCTGGGGCAGCAATTCACAATGAAAAAATCAACCAATAAAAAAAACATAACAAGAAACGCATAGTAAAATATAAAATAAGGTCTGACAGATTAGTCTGGTGGGTAAGTGTGTCGCCTTTCAACCAAAAGGTTGCAGATTTAAAACTGTTCGCTAACTTGTTAGTTGTGTCCTTGGGCAAGGCACTTAACGGACATTGCCTTAACCAAGCAGGTTAATGGGTTTTACCAAATTGGAGAAACGTGTGTATCACATACAACACATTGCGATAGCTCCAGTATCCCGATGGTGGTCGCGAAAAAGTCTGACGATTCCCCGTGTGTTAACCCCCTTGGCTTTCCTATTCACGAGTATAAAAATGAACAACCTACTATGTGGCTATTTCTTTAAAATCTTAACTCTTTCCCTCCCAACTCGCCATATATGGCGAGTTGGTGGGAAAACATGGTATCCCGTCTGTCCATAAATGGATACAAATCTAAAAAACGATTTCTCCGCAATGCGTAATGGTAGAGACCTCAGCTATGGCTCATTCGATCAAGGAAACCCTATATTTTATTCTCTGTGATTATCGTGGAGAAATATTAAAAATGCGAGGAGTGATAGCCTTTCTTTTTCAAGGCTTCGCCTCTTATTTCTATCGATTTTACACGAATTTACACGTGACTAACTCAGCCAATAGGAGTCGTGTTAACTTGCAGAGAAGCTCTTTTTGTCAAGCAAGTCTTTCTTTACATTCTCTGTGAATTTCGTGCCGTTGAGATAAAAAGGAGAGCGTTGGTGACGTTTTCGCAGCAGGCGGTTATGCTTCGTGTTCACCAAAGCATGAATCCAGCTGGGCCTGCTGAGCGCACGATAAAGAAAAAGGCGGCGAGACTAGCTAGTTCGGTGTGCCCTGCTTTGAAGAATATTGGATATAGTATTTGCCTTTGTTTGGTTTTGTATGCCCATTTTACACTTCCTTCACTGTTCTTTTTTATACTTTTTACTATTTTAGTTCTACAAAACTAAAAACTTTAATGCGTTTTGGTTAAGTTTTCATAATATAGTCAGAAAAAAGGGAAATTTCAATTACAAATAGTAAAAAAACTACTGAAGATAGAAATACAGTTCGAATTTTCCTGAGTACAAAAACTATTAGACAATCTACATTCCAATTTTCATATCATTTGGGCATTCCAATAATAAGTGAGTATTTCGTTTGTCAGTGCACCTCAAATTTTTCAAAGTCGAGCAGAATTTTCTTTGCATAAAAAGTGGTGTTCACTAAAGTTTACATAATATATTCTTTATTAGAGGTAGATTTTGGATGTGCAGCTTGTTTAAAATAGGGATAAATTATCTTTCCAACCATACTAAATATTAAATCATAGCATAAACTTTAGAAAAACTGTGCTAATTTGAAAATGACTAAAAATTGTAAAAAACACTGCGGGACAGCATGTTTGAATTAATGCATTTGGCCGGGATTGAAAGAGTTAAAATTAGTCGCCAGTCGCACCAGATGTTCTCGCGTGCTATGAGTTTGAGCCCATTGGTCTAATATAATGGTTGTTATGAGTTATGGATCTTTTATCCCCGTATATGATGCAAAATAAAAAGCACACAAGAAATCGTCATACCCTGTGCCCACCGTCGGGCTGTCGATGATATTGTTGTGTGTTGTATTAATACTATTAAGGTGTTTTTTGACAACCTATAGCCAACTGAGCTGTGCCGTCGGAAGGATAAAGCAGGTTATGATTACCTTGTATACCCAAATCGTATACAACCGTTCGTGATATAAATCAAAACGAAATAACTCACTCTTTGCAGTATTTGTTTTCTGTACGAAAGTACCAGTTGGAGTCCGCAATAGTCCAAGCAGTGTTGCTGTACCAATCAGTAGCGCTAGCAGCACTTGTTCTTTTCATGCAGTTTGTAAACCAAGCGATGAGACTGGTTGAATCGTATAGTTCAGCACTTGTCGAACGCTTCTTCCGACCGGAGGCTCTGTACTCACCGTAGTGGCAACCTGTACGAGGAATTGGATATTCATGATTTATCCCCGTACATTGTAAAATGTAGGGGCGTTTCACTAGGGCAAATTATGCAATAACCACTGTCGGGTTACCGAAGATCTTACAGCATTACGATTTTAGATCACCACAACGTGGTTCAGGTGATGTCCGCGACGTGACTTGTCTGAAAACACTGCCGACTTAAAAAGTGGTAGGTTTGGAACCAACAACTAAGTTGTCAACTTTGAGCAGCGAGGAACTTTTAATGATTGATGCATACGGGAAATCAACTGAAATAATCATTGCACTTTGCAAAAAGTTATGGTGCCTCAATTGTCTGTCAATGCTATGCATCAAAAAGTCCATAACATACAAAATCAAACGTTAGCTTATAAACACCCCACACGCGAAGTAAGTTCGTTATACAGTAGAAAATAACGTGAACATAGGCATGTAAATAAATATGCACCTACCCTCATTTAAATTG
This sequence comes from Ciona savignyi, assembly GCA_000149265.1. Lineage (NCBI taxonomy): Eukaryota > Metazoa > Chordata > Ascidiacea > Phlebobranchia > Cionidae > Ciona > Ciona savignyi. The sequence continues at coordinate 1,820 of CH000799.1, read as the reverse complement.
AAATAAGTTGCCACAATAAGCACTGCAAATAGCAAACAACGCATATCACGATTAGTCAGATTACAACTGGAAATAAAAGCATTATTATTGTGCTTGCTACAACTTATTTAAGCATTAATATTGTGCTTGCTATTGAAACCTCAACAACTTATCTCGTTATAACCTAAATAAAGAAATCCTACCCTTCCTTAAGTTATAATGCACAACTTATGCAACTAATATTGTAGTCTAGCCATGACTGTTAAATAGGTCAAAAACCAGACATTTAATCATATTGCCTTGAGGACATTGTTGCAAACTACCAGAAAATAGAGTCTATTTTTTTCGGAATAACCACGGACGCGTATCGAAAACTTTTATTATACTAAGAAAATCACTTCTATAATAGTTTCATTGACTCTTCAAAATTATTTGCGACGTCCAAACCAGTTCGGTTTCCCTAAACTTGATTGGCAAGGTTTTATCTGAATCAACAATTACTGCCTGGTATTCAATTGCTTTGGAATTGATTACCTATACGGGCATAAGGCTTTATAGTGAGGGGAAGAACGGTGGAAGTCAAGACCAGAAATGTTCATTTTTGCGGTTGTGTCCTTAGGCTAGAGCTAGGCACTTTACAGGTGTTAACTCTTATCAATAAGTTCAAATAAATAAATCAAAATTAAGTCTTTATCTAATATAAAAACAGACTACAATAGTACGGGAAAGCCGACTGATGGTAAAAAGTAATATAATGCGCATGATAAATGTCGTTGTTTTAGAATAAATTAGTACCCTGTAATATTACCAAGTACAGTTTGTTTTGTCTCCGACATTGTTATTGGATTAAACAGTGCCGTTGACTTACTTCACTTTCCTGAAGCATGCAAAAGTGGTCACATGTAAATGCATGAAACTCAAACCCACTCGTGGAAAGTGTACAAAAGTTTTAACTAATCTAATTCAAGCTAAATTAGTTATTTTAAATATTAGTCATATTACTAAAAAAATATTAAATCACATCCCATGTAGTACATTGGCAGTCACTTATAATCCTTCCTCACGGTGAGCGCGAGGTGATCTTACGATTACACATTTGTTATCGCCTCTTGCTTTTTTCATTCGTAAGGATAAACATGATTATCCTATCGTATCTTATGTGCAATCCATATCGAAATCAACTTCACAAATAGAATTAGTGACGTGATATAGAACGTAACAAGCTTAACATGCTGAATAAATGACAGGATGGTATACCGGTAATGGACTTCACATGAAGGTAATCAAGACAACGTAAATCAATTCCGATCAATAGTACCGGTTCCACTATTGCAGAATTGTAGTTTTATTTATTTTTTTACACCGGTGGTGAAATTTGCACGTTTCTTCTTGATTGTTTGGATCATTTCAAGTTAAACAGCACTACAGAAATTTCCCCTTGTTAACCTAATTAAGTACCATAAAGTATCAGTAATAAATTAATACTTCGTTACAGCGGGCAAGGACCATAAGGACAAGCCGAATTGCAGTCGTGAACATAACAAATGCGTTGGATTTACAAACAAATAATGTGAAATTATTACCATGTAATAGAAATTTATTAGGTAAACGAAATACATAACTGATACGTCAGACGGCATAATGGGGTCCTTGACAACAAAAACACTATAGCGCTATAGAGCACTTCGGGAATTCCAACTGTGTAGAAAAATCTAGTCTTTGTAATGTGAGTTTTACCGGCCACCAAGTTTTTTTCTCTTTATACATTGTGTTTTTATTTACTGACATGTATTAACTAATCTAGGTTTTCCGTTTTTCCAACCTTAATTTTAAATAAGAAT
>CH000801.1:8164-22772 GCA_000149265.1 Ciona savignyi | reverse complement strand
TCTTTTTTAGAAAGATTATACTCAATATAAAGTGTATTTGCATAATATATATCACAGTGACGCTGCGAATCTTTAATTGAATTCGAAAAACATTATCAAAGACCGGTAAAAGTAACCTTCGATAGCTCAGTTGGTAGAGCGGTGGACTGTAGAAGTTGTGATGGTTATCCATAGGTCGCTGGTTCGAATCCGGCTCGAAGGATTTTTTTGTTTTATATGATTTTTGACTTGCAATGAAACAATGTTAAATATTTTTGTGTTTCAATACATATTATCATCTTTGCATTTTTTGTATAAAATTCTAATATATTGAACATCCGTAAAAATATAACATATTGTATAGCAATGTGACACAAATAAAAAAAATAAACACATTTTTTTTAAACTTTACTACATTCGAATAACCTGTTCTATCGTTGTGAGTCACGTTCTTGTAGAGCCGCAAAAAAACGTAGCGGCGGATAATGTATAATCAGCTTGAATACTCGCTATCAAGGATTTTTTTCCAAAATAAACTTAACAAATTGAATGATCCTAAAAATGTATGTTTATATTGAGAATTGCGAAGAATGTTATGATTTGTTAATAAGATTTGTACTTGAAATAAAGTGTAATTAAATCAAATATCTCACAGTGCACGCTGTGAATCTTTACTTGAACTTAAAAAAACATTTTCAAATCGAGGTCAACGGCAACCTTCTATAGCTCAGTTGGTAGAGCGGTGGACTGTAGAAGTTGTGATGGTTATCCATAGGTCGCTGGTTCGAATCCGGCTCGAAGGATTTTTTCGTTTTATATGATTTTTGACTTGCCATGAAACAATGTTAAATATTTTTGTGTTTAAATAGATATTATCATCTGTGCATTTTTTTTTTATAAAATTCTAATATTTTTATCTTGGGTAAATATATAACATATTGTAGCAATGTGTAAAAATAACATTACCACACTTTTTTTAAAACTTTACTGCTTTCGAATAACCTGATCTTTCGTTAGCCACGTTCTTACAGAACCGCAAAAAATGTATCAACGTATTATATATAATCCGTTTGCATATTCACTATCGGAGTATTTTTCCCAACCTAAACTTAACAAATTAAATGTTCCTAAAAAAATATATATATATCTTAAAGATTTTGTAATATTTTATGATTTATTACATAAGATTTATGCTCAAAATAAAGTGTATTTGCATGTTATATATCACAGTGACGCTGCATATCTATAATTGAATTTGAAAAAACATTATTAAAGACCGGGAAAAGCATCCTTCGATAGCGCAGTTGGTAGAGCGGTGGACTGTAGAATTTGTGATGGTTATCTATAGGTCGCTGGTTCGAATCCGGCTCGAAGGATTTTTTCATTTTATATGATTTTTGACTTTTAATAAAACAATGTTAAATATTTTTGTGTTTTAATACATATTGTCATCTTTGCATTTTTGTATAAAATTTAATATATTGAACATGCGTAAAAATATAACATATGGTATAGCAATGTGACACAAAGAAAAAAATTAACACATTTTTTTAAAACCTTCACTACATTCGAATAACCTGTTCTATGGTTAGCCACGTTCTTGTAGAGCCCGCAAAAACGTAAGAGCGGGAAATGTACAATCAGCTTGAATATTCACTATCAACAAATTTTTTCCAAACTAAACTTAACAAATTGAATGTTCGTAAAAATGTATGTTTATATTGAGAATTGCGAAGTATGGTATGATTTGATGATAAGATTTATACTTGAAATAAAGTGTAATTAAATCAAATATCTTACAGGGACGCTGTGAATCTTTACTTGAACTTAAAAACATTTTCAAATAGAGGGCAACAGCAACCTTCGATAGCTCAGTTGGTAGAGCGGTGGACTGTAGAAGTTGTGATGGTTATCCATAGGTCGCTGGTTCGAATCCGGCTGGAAGGCTTTTTTTGTTTTATATGATTTTTGACTTGCAATCAAACAATGTTAAATATTTTTTTTAATACATATTGTCATCTTTGCATTTTTTGTATAAAATTGTAATATATTGAACATGCGCAAAAATATAACATATTGTATAGCAATGTGACAAAAAGAAAAAAAATTAACACATTTTTTAAAACTTTACTACATTCGAATTACCTGTTCTATCATTAGCCACGTTCTTGTAGAGCCGCAAAACACGAAACAGCGGATAATGTATAATCAGCTTGGATATTCACTATCAAGAAATTTTTTCCAAACTAAACTTAACAAATTGAATGTTCGTAAAATTGTATGTTTATATTGAAAATTTTGAAGTATTTTATGATTTGTGAATAAGATTTACACTTAAAATAAAGTGTAATTAAATCAAATATCTCACAGTGACGCTGTGAATCTTTACTTGAACTTAAAAAAACATTTTCAAATCGAGGCCAACGGCAACCTTCTATAGCTCAGTTGGTAGACCGGTGGACTGTAGAAGTTGTGATGGTTATCCATCGGTCGCTGGTTCGAATCCGGCTCGAAGGATTTTTTTCATTTTATATGATTTTTGACTTGCAATGAAACAATGTTAAATATTTTTGTGCATAAATAGATATTATCATTTGTCCATTTTTATATTAAACTTTAATATTTTTATCTCGGGTCAATATATAACATATTGTAGCAATGTGACACAAAGAAAAAAATTAACACATTTTTTTTAAACTTTACTACTTTCGAATAACCTGCTCTTTCGTTAGCCACATTTTTACAGAACCGCAAAAATCTAACAACGTATTATCTATAATCTGTTTGCATATTCACTATCGGAGGATTTTTCCCAACCTAAACTTAACAAATTGAATGTTCCTAAAAATGTATATATATCTTAAAGATTTTGTAATATTTTATGATTTATTCATAAGATTTATGCTCAAAATAAAGTGTATTTGCATGTTATATATCACAGTGACGCTGCATATCATAATTGAATTTGAAAAAAATTATTAAAGACCGGGAAAAGCATCCTTCGATAGCGCAGTTGGTAGAGCGGTGGACTGTAAAATTTGTGATGGTTATCTATAGGTCGCTGGTTCGAATCCGGCTCGAAGGATTTTTTCATTTTATATGATTTTTGACTTTTAATAAAACAATGTTAAATATTTTTGTGTTTTAATACATATTGTCATCTTTGCATTTTTGTATAAAATTTAATATATTGAACATGCGTAAAAATATAACATATTGTATAGCAATGTGACACAAAGAAAAAAATTAACACATTTTTTTAAAACTTCACTACATTCGAATAACCTGTTCTATGGTTAGCCACGTTCTTGTAGAGCCGCAAAAAACGTAAGAGCGGATAATGTATAATCAGCTTGAATATTCACTATCAAGAAATTTTTTCCAAACTAAACTTAACAAATTGAATGTTCGTAAAATTGTATGTTTATATTGAAAATTTTGAAGTATTTTATGATTTGTGAATAAGATTTACACTTAAAATAAAGTGTAATTAAATCAAATATCTCACATTGACGCTGTGAATCTTTATTTAAACTTAAAAACATTTTCAAATAGAGGGCAACCGCAACCTTCGATAGCTCAGTTGGTAGAGCGGTGGACTGTAGAAGTTGTGATGGTTATCCATAGGTCGCTGGTTCGAATCCGGCTCGAAGGATTTTTTTCATTTTATATGATTTTTGACTTGCAATGAAACAATGTTAAATATTTTTGTGCATAAATAGATATTATCATCTGTGCATTTTTATATAAAATTCTAATATTTTTATCTTGGGTAAATATATAACATATTGTAGCAATGTGACACAAAGAAAAAAAATTACCACATTTTTTAAAAAACTTTACTATTTTCGAATAACCTGCTCTTTTGTTAGCCACGTTCGTACAGAACCCCAAAAATGTAACAACGTGTTATGTATAATCCGTTTGTATATTTACTATCGGAGGGTTTTTCCCAACCTAAACTTAACAAATTGAATGTTCCTAAAAATGTATATATATCTTAAAGATTTCGTAATATTTTATGATTTATTAAAAAGACTTATACTCAAAATAAAGTGTATTTGCATAATATATATCACAGTGACGCTGCGAATCTTTAATTGAATTTGAAAAACATTATTAAAGACCGGTAAAAGCATCCTTCGATAGCTCAGTTGGTAGAGCGGTGGACTGTAGAAGTTGTGATGGTTATCCATAGGTCGCTGGTTCGAATCCGGCTCGCAGGATTTTTTCGTTTTATATGATTTTTGATTTGCAATGAAACAATGTTAAATATTTTTGTGTTTTAATACATATTACCATCTTTGCATTTTTTTGTATAAAATTCTAATATATTGAACATGCGTAAAAATATAACATATTGTATAGCAATGTGACACAAAGAAAAAAAATTAACACGTTTTTTTAAACTTTACTACATTCGAATAACCTGTTCTATCGTTAGCCACGTTCTTGTAGAGCCACATAAAAAACGTAACAGCGGATAATGTATAATCAGCTTGAATATTCACTATCAAGGAATTTTTTTCAAACTAAACTTAACAAATTGAATGTTCCTAAAAATGTATGTTTATATAAAGAATTTTGAAGTATGTTATGATTTGTGAATAAGATTTACACTTAAAATAAAGTGTAATTAAATCAAATATCTCACACTGACGCTGTGAATCTTTAATTGAATTTGAAAAACATTATCAAAGACCGGTAAAAGCAACCTTCGATAGCTCAGTTGGTAGAGCGGTGGACTGTAGAAGGTGTGATGGGTATCCATAGGTCGCTGTTTCGAATCCGGTTGAAGGATTTTTTTTGTTTTATATGATTTTTGACTTGCAATGAAACAATGTTAAATATTTTTGTGTTTTAATACATATTATCATCTTTGCATTTTTTGTATAAAATTCTAATATAATGAACATTCGTAAAAATATAATATATTGTATAGCAATATGACACAAAGAAAAAAAATTAACATTTTTTTTTAAACTTTACTACATTCGAATAACCTGTTCTATCGTTAGCCACGTTCTTGTAGAGCCGCAAAAAAACGTAACGGCGGATAATGTATAATCAGCTTGAATATTCACTATCATGGATTTTTTTCTAAACTTAACAAATTGAATGTTCGTAAAAATGTATGTTTATATTGAGAATTGCGAAGAATGTTATGATTTGTTAATAAGATTTGTACTTGAAATAAAGTGTAATTAAATCAAATATCTCACAGTGACGCTGTGAATCTTTACTTGAACTTAAAAAAACATTTTCAAATCGAGGGCAACGGCAACCTTCTATAGCTCAGTTGGTAGAGCGGTGGACTGTAGAAGTTGTGATGGTTATCCATAGGTCGCTGGTTCGAATCCGGCTCGAAGGATTTTTTCGTTTTATATGATTTTTTACTTGCAATGAAACAATGTTAAATATTTTTGTGTTTCAATACATATTATCATCTTTGTATTTTTTGTATAAAATTCTAATATATTGAACATCCGTAAAAATATAACATATTGTATAGCAATGTGACACAAATAAAAAAAATAAACACATTTTTTTTAAACTTTACTACATTCGAATAACCTGTTCTATCGTTAGTCACGTTCTTGTAGAGCCGCAAAAAAACGTAACGGCGGATAATGTATAATCAGCTTGAATATTCACTATCAATGGATTTTTTTCCAAACTAAACTTAACAAATTGAATGTTCGTAAAAATGTATGTTTATATTGAGAATTTCGAAGTATTTTTTTGTTTTATATGATTTTTGACTTGCCATGAAACAATGTTAAATATTTTTGTGTTTAAATAGATATTATCATCTGTGCATTTTTTATATAAAATTCTAATATTTTTATCTTGGGTAAATATATAATAACATATTGTAGCAATGTGAAAGAAAAAAAAAACATTACCTCATTTTTTTTAAAACTTTACTACTGTCGAATAACTTGATCTTTCGTTAGCCACGTTCTTACAGAACCGCAAAAATGTAACAACGTATTATGTATAATCCGTTTGCATATTCACTATCGGAGTATTTTTCCAAACCTAAACTTAACAAATTAAATGTTCCTAAATATATATATATATATCTTAAATATTTCGTAATATTTTATGATTTATTAGAAAGATTTATACTCAAAATAAAGTGTATTTGCATAATATAAATCACAGTGACGCTGCGAATCTTTAATTGAATTCGAAGCACATTATCAAAGACCGGTAAAAGCAACCTTCGATAGCTCAGTTGGTAGAGCGGTGTACTGTAGTAGTTTTGATGGTTATCCATAGGTCGCTTGTTCGAATCCGGCTCGAAGATTTTTTTCGTTTTATATGATTTTTGACTTGCAATGAAACAATGTTAAATATTTTTGTGTTTTAATACACATTATCATCTTTGCATTTTTTGTATAAAATTCTAATATATTGATCATGCGTAAAAATATAACATATTGTATAGCAATGTGACACAAAGAAAAACATTAACACTTTTTTTAACTTTTTTACATTCGAATAACCTGTTCTATCGTTAGCCACGTTCTTATGTAGACCCGCAAAAAACGTAACGGCGGATAATGTATAATCAGCTTGAATAATCGCTATCAAGGATTTTTTTCCAAACTAAACTTAACAAATTGAATGTTCCTAAAAATGTATGTTTATATTGAGAATTGCGAAGTATGTTATGATTTGTTAAAAAGATTTGTACTTGAAATAAAGTGTAATTAAATCAAATATCTCACAGTGACGCTGTTAATCTTTACTTGAACTTAAAAAACATTTTCAAATAGAGGCCAACAGCAACCTTCGATAGCTCAGTTGCTAGAGCGGTGGACTGGTAGAAAGTTGTGATGGTTATCCATTAGGTCGCTGGTTCGAATCCGGCTCGAAGGATTTTTTCATTTTATATGATTTTTGACTTGCAATGAAACAATGTTAAATATTTTTGTGCATAAATAGATATTATCATTTGTCCATTTTTATATTAAACTTTAATATTTTTATCTCGGGTCAATATATAACATATTGTAGCAATGTGACACAAAAAAAAAGTAATTCATTTTTTTTAAACTTTACTACTTTCGAATAACCTGCTCTTTCGTTAGCCACATTTTTACAGAACCGCAAAAATCTAACAACGTATTATCTATAATCTGTTTGCATATTCACTATCGGAGGATTTTTCCCAACCTAAACTTAACAAATTGAATGTTCCTAAAAATGTATATATATCTTAAAGATTTTGTAATATTTTATGATTTATTCATAAGATTTATGCTCAAAATAAAGTGTATTTGCATGTTATATATCACAGTGACGCTGCGAATCTTAATTGAATTTGAAAAACAATATTAAAGACCGGGAAAAGTAACCTTCGATAGCTCAGTTGGTAGAGCGGTGGACTGTAGATTTTGTGATGGTTATCCATAGGTCGCTGGTTCGAATCCGGCTCGAAGGATTTTTTTCATTTTATATGATTTTTGACTTGCAATGAAACAATGTTAAATATTTTTTGTGCATAAATAGATATTATCATCTGTGCATTTTTATATAAAATTCTAATATTTTTATTTTGGGTAAATATATAACATATTGTAGCAATGTGACACAAAGAAATAAATTAATAAAATTTTTTTAAAACTTTACTACTTTCGAATAACCTGCTCTTTCGTTAGCCACATTTTTACAGAACCGCAAAAATCTAACAACGTATTATCTATAATCTGTTTGCATGTTCACTATCGGAGGATTTTTCCCAACCTAAACTTAACAAATTGAATGTTCTTAAAAATGTATATATATCTTAAAGATTTTGTAATATTATATGATTTATTCATAAGATTTATGCTCAAAATAAAGTGTATTTGCATGTTATATAACACAGTGACGCTGCGAATCTTAATTGAATTTGAAAAACATTATTAAAGACCGTGAAAAGCATCCTTCGATAGCTCAGTTGGTAGAGCGGTGGACTGTTGAAGTTGTGATGGTTATCCATAGGGCACTGGTTCGAATCCGGCTCGAAGAATTTTTTCATTTTATATGATTTTTGACTTGCAATGAAACAATGTTAAATATTTTTGTGCATAAATAGATATTATCATTTGTACATTTTTATATTAAACTCTAATATTTTTATCTCGGGTCAATATATAACATATTGTAGCAATGTGACACAAAGAAAAAAATTAATCTATTGTTTTAACTTTACTACTTTCGAATAACCTGATCTTTCGTTAGGCACATTTTTACAGAACCGCAAAAATGTAACAACGTATTATGTATAATCCGTTTGCATATTCACTATCGGAGGAATTTTCCCAACCTAAACTTAACAAATTGAGTGTTCCTAAAAATGTAAATATATCTTAAAGATTTCGTAATACGGCAACCTTCGATAGCTCAGTTGGTAGAGCGGTGGACTCTAGAAGTTGTGATGGTTATCCATAAGTCGCTGGTTCGAATCCGGCTCGAAGGATTTTTTCATTTTATGTGATTTTTGACTTGCAATGAAACAATGTTAAATATTTTTGTGCATAAATAGATATTATCATTTGTCCATTTTTATATTAAACTTTAATATTTTTATCTCGGGTCAATATATAACATATTGTAGCAATGTGACACAAAAAAAATTAATCCATTTTTTTAAATCTTTACTACTTTCGAATAACCTGCTCTTTCGTTAGCCACATTTTTACAGAACCGCAAAAATCTAACAACGTATTATCTATAATCTGTTTGCATATTCACTATCGGAGGATTTTTCCCAACCTAAACTTAACAAATTGAATGTTCCTAAAAATGTATATATATCTTAAAGATTTTGTAATATTTTATGATTTATTCATAAGATTTATGCTCAAAATAAAGTGTATTTGCATGTTCTATATCACAGTGACGCTGCGAATCTTAATTGAATTTGAAAAACATTATTAAAGACCGCGAAAAGCATCCTTCGATAGCTCAGTTGGTAGAGCGGTGGACTGTAGAAGTTGTGATGGTTATCCATTGGTCGCTGGTTCGAATCCGGCTCGAAGGATTTTTTCATTTTATATGATTTTTGACTTTCAATAAAACAATGTTAAATGTTTTTGTGGTTTAATACATATTGTCACCTTTGCATTTTTTTGTATAAAATTGTAATATATTGAACATACGTAAAAATACAACATATTGTAGCAATGTGACACAAAGAAAAAAATTAATCCATTTTTTTTTTAATCTTTACTACTTTCGAATAACCTGCTCTTTTGTTAGCCACATTTTTACAGAACCGCCAAAAATGTAACGTATTATGTATAATCCGTTTGCATATTCACTATCGGAGGAATTTTCCCAACCTAAACTTAACAAATTGAATGTACCTAAAAATGTATATATATCTTAAAGATTTCGTAATACGGCGACCTTCGATAGCTCAGTTGGTAGAGCAGTGGACTTTAGAAGTTGTAATGGTTATCCATAGGTCGCTGATTCGAATCCGGCTCGAAGGATTTTTTCATTTTATATGATTTTTGACTTGCAATGAAACAATGTTAAATATTTTTGTGTTTTAATACATATTGTCATCTTTGCATTTTTTGTATAAAATTGTAATATATTGAACATACGTAAAAATATAACATATTGTATAGCAATATGACACAAAGAAAAAAAATTAACACATTTTTTTAAAACTTCACTACATTCGAATAACCTGTTCTATCGTTAGCCACATTCTTGTAGAGCCGCAAAAAACGTAACAGCGGATAATGTATAATCAGCTTGAATATTCACTATCAAGAAATTTTTTCCAAACTAAACTTAACAAATTGAATGTTCGTAAAAATGTATGTTTATATTGAAAATTTTGAAGTATGTTATGATTTGTGAGTAAGATTTACACTTATTATAATCTGTAATTAAATCAAATATCTCACAGGGACGCTGTGAATCTTTACTTGAACTTAAAAACATTTTCAAATAGAGGGCAACGGCAAACTTCGATAGCTCAGTTGGTAGAGCGGTGGACTGTAGAAGTTATAATGGTTATCCATAGGTCGCTGTTTCGAATACGGCTCGAAGGATTTTTTTCATTTTATATGATTTTTGACTTTCAATAAAACAATGTTAAATGTTTTTGTGGTTTAATACATATTGTCACCTTTGCATTTTTTTGTATAAAATTGTAATATATTGAACATACGTAAAAATACAACATATTGTAGCAATGTGACACAAAGAAAAAAATTAATCCATTTTTTTTTTAATCTTTACTACTTTCGAATAACCTGCTCTTTTGTTAGCCACATTTTTACAGAACCGCCAAAAATGTAACGTATTATGTATAATCCGTTTGCATATTCACTATCGGAGGAATTTTCCCAACCTAAACTTAACAAATTGAATGTACCTAAAAATGTATATATATCTTAAAGATTTCGTAATACGGCGACCTTCGATAGCTCAGTTGGTAGAGCAGTGGACTGTAGAAGTTGTAATGGTTATCCATAGGTCGCTGATTCGAATCCGGCTCGAAGGATTTTTTCATTTTATATGATTTTTGACTTGCAATGAAACAATGTTAAATATTTTTGTGTTTTAATACATATTGTCATCTTTGCATTTTTTGTATAAAATTGTAATATATTGAACATACGTAAAAATATAACATATTGTATAGCAATATGACACAAAGAAAAAAAATTAACACATTTTTTTAAAACTTCACTACATTCGAATAACCTGTTCTATCGTTAGCCACATTCTTGTAGAGCCGCAAAAAACGTAACAGCGGATAATGTATAATCAGCTTGAATATTCACTATCAAGAAATTTTTTCCAAACTAAACTTAACAAATTGAATGTTCGTAAAAATGTATGTTTATATTGAAAATTTTGAAGTATGTTATGATTTGTGAGTAAGATTTACACTTATTATAATCTGTAATTAAATCAAATATCTCACAGGGACGCTGTGAATCTTTACTTGAACTTAAAAACATTTTCAAATAGAGGGCAACGGCAAACTTCGATAGCTCAGTTGGTAGAGCGGTGGACTGTAGAAGTTATAATGGTTATCCATAGGTCGCTGATTCGAATTCGGCTCGAAGGATTTTTTTCATTTTATATGATTTTTGACTTGCAATGAAACAATGTTAAATATTTTTGTGCATAAATAGATATTATCATCTGTGCATTTTTATATAAAATTCTAATATTTTTATTTTGGGTAAATATATAACATATTGTAGCAATGTGACACAAAGAAATAAATTAATAAATCATTTTTTTAAAACTTTACTACTTTCGAATAACCTGCTCTTTCGTTAGCCACATTTTTACAGAACCGCAAAAATCTAACAACGTATTATCTATAATCTGTTTGCATATTCACTATCGGAGGATTTTTCCCAACCTAAACTTAACAAATTGAATGTTCCTAAAAATGTATATATATCTTAAAGATTTTGTAATATTTTATGATTTATTCATAAGATTTATGCTCAAAATAAAGTGTATTTGCATGTTATATATCACAGTGACGCTGCGAATCTTAATTGAATTTGAAAAACAATATTAAAGACCGGGAAAAGTAACCTTCGATAGCTCAGTTGGTAGAGCGGTGGACTGTAGATTTTGTGATGGTTATCCATAGGTCGCTGGTTCGAATCCGGCTCGAAGGATTTTTTCATTTTATATGATTTTTGACTTGCAATGAAACAATGTTAAATATTTTTGTGCATAAATAGATATTATCATTTGTCCATTTTTATATTAAACTCTAATATTTTTATCTCGGGTCAATATATAACATATTGTAGCAATGTGACACAAAGAAAAAAATTAATCTATTTTTTTAACTTTACTACTTTCGAATAACCTGCTCTTTCGTTAGCCACGTTCTTACAGAACCGCAAAAATGTAACAACGTATTATGTATAATCCGTTTGCATATTCACTATCGGAGGAATTTTCCCAACCTAAACTTAACAAATTAAATGTTCCTAAAAATGTATATATATCTTAAAGATTTTGTAATACGGCAACCTTCGATAGCTCAGTTGGTAGAGCAGTGGACTGTAGAAGTTGTAATGGTTATCCATAGGTCGCTGATTCTAATCCGGCTCAAAGGATTTTTTCGTTTTATATGATTTTTGACTTGCAATGAAACAATGTTAAATATTTTTGTGTTTTAATACACATTATCATCTTTGCATTTTTTGTATAAAATTCTAATATATTGAACATGCGTTAAAAATATAACATATTGTATAGCAATGTGACACAAAGAAAAAAAATTTACTTTTTTTTTAACTTTTTTACATTCGAATAACCTGTTCTATCGTTAGCCACGTTCTTATGTAGACCCGCAAAAAACGTAACGGCGGATAATGTATAATCAGCTTGAATAATCGCTATCAAGGATTTTTTTCCAAAATAAACTTAACAAATTGAATGTTCCTAAAAATGTGTGTTTATATTGAGAATTGCGAAGTATGTTATGATTTGTTAATAAAATTTATACTTGAACTAAAGTGTAATTAAATCAAATATCTTTCAGGGACGCTGTGAATCTTTATTTGAACTTAAAAAACATTTTCAAATAGAGGGCATCGGCAACCTTCGATAGCTCAGTTGGTAGAGCGGTGGACTGTAGAAGTTGTGATGGTTATCCATAGGTCGCTGGTTCGAATCCGGCTCGAAGGATTTTTTCGTTTTATATGGTTTTTGACTTGCCATGAAACAATGTTAAATATTTTTGTGATTTAATACATATTATCATCTTTGCATTTTTTGCATAAAATTCTAATATAAAGAACATTCGTAAAATTATAATATATTGTATAGCAATGTGACACAAATAAAAAAAATAAACACATTTTTTTTAAACTTTACTACATTCGAATAACCTGTTCTATCGTTGTGAGTCACGTTCTTGTAGAGCCGCAAAAAAACGTAGCGGCGGATAATGTATAATCAGCTTGAATACTCACTATCATGGATTTTTTTCCAAACTAAACTTAACAAATTGAATGTTCGTAAAAATGTATGTTTATATTGGGAATTTCGAAGTATATTATGATTTGTTAATAAGATTTATACTTCAAATAAAGTGTTATTAAATCAAATATCTTTCAGGGACGCTGTGAATCTTTATTTGAACTTAAAAAACATTTTCAAATAGAGGGCAACGGCAACCTTCGATAGCTCAGTTGGTAGAGCGGTGGACTGTACAAGTTGTGATGGTTATCCATAGGTCGCTGGTTCGAATCCGGCTCGAAGGATTTTTTCGTTTTATATGATTTTTGACTTGCCATGAAACAATGTTAAATATTCTTTGTTTAAATAGATATTATCATCTGTGCATTTTTTTTTATAAAATTCTAATATTGTTATCTTGGGTAAATATATAACATATTGTAGCAATGTGAAAAAAAAACATACCATACTTTTTTTAAAACTTTACTTCTTTCGAATAACCTGCTCTTTCGTTAGCCACATTTTTACAGAACCGCAAAAATCTAACAACGTATTATCTATAATCTGTTTGCATATTCACTATCGCAGGATTTTTCCCAACCTAAACTTAACAAATTGAATGTTCCTATAAATGTATATATATCTTAAAGATTTTGTAATTTTTTATGATTTATTCATAAGATTTATGCTCAAAATAAAGTGTATTTGCATGTTAAATATCACAGTGACGCTGCGAATCATAATTGAATTTGAAAAACATTATTAAAGACCGGGAAAAGCATCCTTCGATACCGCAGTTGGTAGAGCGGTGGACTGTAGAATTTGTGATGGTTATCTATAGGTCGCTGGTTCTAATCCGGCTCGAAGGATTTTTTCGTTTTATATGATTTTTGACTTGCAATGAAACAATGTTAAATATTTTTGTGTTTTAATACACATTATCATCTTTGCATTTTTTGTATAAAATTCTAATATATTGAACATGCGTAAAAATATAACATATTGTATAGCAATGTGACACAAAGAAAAAAAATTTACTTTTTTTTTAACTTTTTTACATTCGAATAACCTGTTCTATCGTTAGCCACGTTCTTATGTAGACCCGCAAAAAACGTAACGGCGGATAATGTATAATCAGCTTGAATAATCGCTATCAAGGATTTTTTTCCAAAATAAACTTAACAAATTGAATGTTCCTAAAAATGTGTGTTTATATTGAGAATTGCGAAGTATGTTATGATTTGTTAATAAAATTTATACTTGAACTAAAGTGTAATTAAATCAAATATCTTTCAGGGACGCTGTGAATCTTTATTTGAACTTAAAAAACATTTTCAAATAGAGGGCATCGGCAACCTTCGATAGCTCAGTTGGTAGAGCGGTGGACTGTAGAAGTTGTGATGGTTATCCATAGGTCGCTGGTTCGAATCCGGCTCGAAGGATTTTTTCGTTTTATATGGTTTTTGACTTGCCATGAAACAATGTTAAATATTTTTGTGTTTTAATACATATTATCATCTTTGCATTTTTTGTATAAAATTCTAATATAAAGAACATTCGTAAAATTATAATATATTGTATAGCAATATGACACAAAGAAAAAAAATTAACACTTTTTTTTAAACTTTACTACATTCGAATAACCTGTTCTATCGTTAGCCACGTTCTT
>CH000805.1:40689-52704 GCA_000149265.1 Ciona savignyi | reverse complement strand
ATTCTGTACTTTCGAGTTTCGTCCCGTTTCGCGGTAACTGGACTTGTGATAAAATTGTCAAACTTATGCGCATTACAAATGATTCGTACCTTTCCAGTTTCTTTCAAACTTTTTAAATAGGAAGGTTGTCAGATATATTTTTTATAGATATAATGTTTTTTACCGGTATGAATCAGTAGATGTGATTTTAAAAGCCCTACTTCGTGTGTTTTTACATGAACAGGGGCACTGCTGTATGGTTTTTGACATATTTCCTTTGAACTATTCACATTAACTCCATTCATTATGTTATAAACTTGTCCTAAATTTGTGCCTGGTGTTTATTTATTTAAAAGTCAGAAATTGTTTGCTAAAGTTATTAAAAAACAAACGATACTATGCGTATGTATCAAAAGTACAATGACAAATGTTTAGACCTGCCTTTCGTTTTCGCTGTAATTCTGTGCTCGGTGGCTTCTATAAAACTGCGGTCAATCTAGTTAATATCAGCGACGGTCATTTTCTCCTTCTACCCGTTTGTTTACTTAAAACCCTTTCTGCTGGCGGTCTGTCGCGCTACTAATTAAATAAATGAAATGCCTGAACAAAAACATTGCTTTAATTACTGAAAGAGGACTTTATTTATCAACAAACAACTCACGTGCAATATAATACATGACACATCGATAAAATAGCTCAACAAAATACTGGCCAATTAATTGCACTGTAGTTACTTGCCCTGCGACCACTCAAGCTAAAAACTACAAAATAAGGGCGAACGTAAATATAAATATGGCCGGTGCGATCCTAAAGTAGCAAAACATTTTTTCCCTGGCACCCCACTGTTTCCTCAGATTTCTCCGTTTGATGATTATTTTACTTTTTTATTTCCACTCCTACACGTTTGATCGGTATCAATATATTCTTTCGTTTTTGCTACACTTCTATGCTCGGTGACTTCTGTGAATAACTGCGGTCAATCTAATCAATATCAACGACGGTTATTTTCGCTTTTTACCTGTCGCATGTTCTTGCACCCTTGCGTTGCATTTTATTTTCTCTCTCGAAGTGGTATTGACGTTAATTTTAATATTAAAGTTTTTAATAGTTGTTAGTCAACGTTTTCGTATATATTGATTTATATTGGTTTACCATGCCATGTTTCTAACCGGTGATGGCTTGTTACAAGGTCAGTTTCTAAATAACATTATTCATAAAATCCGTCTATCTAAAAAGGGAATTTACTTAAAGTACTACTGTACTATAAAAAGATTTACTCTTAATGACAAATTGTGGGGATCTGCTATCTAAACTCTAAATCTTCTACAACGTAAATCACCCACAACAATACTTAAAATGTATGATGCGATTCCGTACATTATAAGGGACGCTTTCCTAACAAAATTCATAGAGAATGCAAAATATATTTATTTATATCAGTAAGCTCCTATCAACTCTTTTTATCTGTCCTCGTGACTTATTTGTTATGTGCTCATGCGTGACGGTGCAGAAACTCGTTTGCGACTTTACAACGGTAAATCATTCAAGTGTAAAAGAGTTTCACATCATTCTTTTTTATAATCATTGGACTAATAAAGATGGGATAGGATAGGATAGGATATTCATCTTTATCCCCGTGGATGGAAAAAACCAAGGGTTACACACGGGCAATCGTCAGATCACCTCGCGCCCATCGTCGGGTTACCGTAGCTATTGCAATGTGTTGTATATAATAGACACATTCCTTCAATTTGGTAGAACCCATTAATCTGCTGGGTTCAGGCAATGTCCGTAAAGTGCCTTTCCCAAGGACACAACCGACTAGCTAGCGACCAGTTTCGCACCTGCAACCTTTCGATTGGAAGCCGACGCACTTAACCGTTAGACCAACGGGCCGGAAAGAACAAGCAGGAGTGCCACACTATTCTACAGCACAGCGGGAAGATGGACGAAACGTAATTCTCTCGCAACAAATAGAGAGATGGCGATAATCTATCTTCGTGTTTGATGTCGATCCGACAGACCACAATTGAGGTAACATAACTGACAAAGCGCGAAGGAAACGTGACCGTTTGGGTTCTATCCTTGCCCGTTTCACTATTTTTTTGCGTTGTGACCTTCAAGAGACTCGCTGAAATCTATTTCATAATCTATCCGGAAGACCTCTATGAACGGCAGGATGTGACGAGTGGTACCCTCCCATGAGTCATTGTTTTTAAACTAGTGTTTTGCTGAGTAACAATGGTGGTGATTCCCCAATGTTTGTTTTGTTGAAAGCAGCATGTGCTAGGCTGCGCGCCGGTGTTCTCGTTTAGCTGTAAAGTTTTGTAATCGTGGAGCAGTGCTTTGTAAAATAAAGGTGTTGAATGTGCATCTGCTAGCTGTTTTGTTGGAAAAAAGTTGCCGATGTACGAAGGGGTATGGGCTCAAAATTTTTAAACAAAATTTTGTAGGGTTTTGAGTTTAGGTTGCAGATCCAAGCTTCAATTTTAAATTGTGAAAAAATCTAAGACTTCCTATGTCAGGATTTTAAGTGACAGTCGTTTTTGTGAGGTCAGGTTGCATTGGAGAGATAGGGAAAATAATTAGTTGAACGCCTCCTAAAAGTTAGTATCGCTGCATCAACCGAACCGAAAGCTGACGGATCGAAAACCTAGAGACTGCTAGTGTGGTCGAACGCAATCCCGTTAAGTGTCTGGACCAAGGACACAGCCAACTAGCTACTGACCAGTTTCTTATCAACAACCAACCCTTCAGCTAAAAAGCGACGCACTAAAACACCAGACTAATTGGCCGGACAAACGTGCGCACTGGCGCGAAAATTCGTAGCAGAAAAGATTTGCTTGGCGGTGTACTTTCTTTTCGTCCCGTTTCGCAGTAACTCGACGTGTGTTTAATCCCTGACAATAACATTTTGGCGCATTACGAATGATTCGTACCCTTCCACTTTCTTTTAAGCTTTTCATCTAGGAAAGTTTTGTTAAAACCAGTTCCATTACAAGATTTAAAACATGCCAACAAATTGTCTTAGCACAAACACATTCCGACCATTTACTTTGGCACACAATAGATCATTTACACAATTTACCGACCTGTCCAATAGTACTACGACACAAAAAAATTTCGATAAGTGATTGACATTTATTAAAACGAGGCTAAAAAAACAATATATATACACATTAAAATTGGAATAGTAGGTAATAGGCCTACATCTTGTTTTTCATGCAAGTATTAATGCTCGGATTATAGAGGCTTATTTGAAATCTTATCGCAGTGTAAATCATTTCGTGCTGACTTATTTGATAGGGGGGAAATGTAATTTATACGATTTTTTTACCAGTATGAATCAGTTTGTGTGCTTTCAAATTTCTTGCTTAATTAAACGATTTTCCGCATACGACGCATTCGTGAGGCTTCTCTCCAGTGTGAATCATTTGGTGTGTATTCAAATGGCCAGTTCGTTAAACGTTTTTTCACACACATCGCATTGGTAAGGTTTCTCACCAGTGTGAACCCTTCGATGGAGTTTCAAACTACCTGCTTGTGTAAACGATTTTTCACACCCATTGCATTGGTAAGGTTTTTCTCAAGTGTGTTCTGTTTTGTGTTTTTTTATATGCGTTGCTGTTGTAAACGATTTTTCACATACGTTCCATTGTTAAGGCTTATCTTCAATATGGATGATTTTGTGTGTTTTCAAATCGCAAGTTCGTCTAAACGATTTTTCACACACATCGCATTGGTGAGGCTTCTCTCCAGTGTGAATCATTTTGTGTATTTTTAAATGGTTAGTTCGTCCAAACGATTTTTCACACACATCACATTGGTAAGGTTTCTCACCAGTATGAATCCTTTGGTGGACTTTAAAAGTACCTGCTCGTGTGAACGATTTTTCACACACATTGCATTGGTAAGGTTTTTCTCCAGTATGAATCCTTCGATGGACTTTCAAACTACCTGCTTCTGTAAACGATTTTTCACACACATCGCATTAGGTAAGGTTTTTCTCCGAGTATGAATCCTTCGATGGACTTTCAAACTACCTGCTTCTGTAAACGATTTTTCACACACATCGCATTGGTAAGGTTTTTCTCCAGTGTGTTCTGTTTGGTGTTTTTTTAAATGCGTTACTAACTTAAACGATTCTTTACATACGTCGCATTGGTGAGGCTTATCTTCAATATGAATCATTTTGTGTGTTTTCAAATCGCAAGTTCGTCTAAACGATTTTTCACACACATTGCATTGGTAAGGTTTCTCACCAGTATGAATCCTTCGATGGTTATTCAAACTACATGCTTGTGTAAACGATTTTTCACATTTATCGCATTGGTAAGGTTTGTAACCAGTATGAATCCTTCTATGGATTTTCAACTTACACGCTTCTTTAAACGATTTTTCACACACATTGCATTGGTAAGGTTTCTTACCAGTATGAATTCTTCGATGTATTTTCAAATTACCTGCTTGTGTAAAAGATTTTTCACACACATTGCATTGGTAGTAAGGTTTTTCTCCAGTATGAATCCTTTGATGGCTTTTCAAACTACCTGCTTCTGTAAACGATTTTTCACACACATTGCAGTGGTAAGGTTTTTCTCCAGTGTGTACCTTTTGGTGATTTTTTAAATACCATGCTTTTTTAAACGATTTTTCACATACGTCGCATTTGTGGGGCTTCTCTCCAGTGTGAATCAATTGATGTTCTTTCCAAATGCTTGCTTGTGTAAACGATTTTTCACACACATCGCATTTGTAAGGTTTTTCTCCAGTGTGTATTCTTTCGTGTCTTTTCCAATCACTTGCACTTGTAAACTTTTTTTCACATACATCACATTTGTAATGTTTCTTACCGGTATGAATCAGTAGATCAGATTTTAAATTCCCTACTTTGTGTGTTTTCACATGAACAGGTGCACTGTATGTTTTTTGAAACATTTTCTTGAAACTATTCACATTAACTTCATTCATTATGTTAAAACTGTGTCCTTAATTTGTTCCTGGTGTTTATTTATTTGAAAGTCAGAAATCGTTTGCTAAAGTTATTAATAAACAAACGATGCTATGCGTATGTATAAAAAATACAATGACAAATGTTTACATACAACACACAGGCAGTTACTGGAATTGATGATGCCCACTATAGGTAACTTCATGTAAATTTGTTTGTTAACATATCTCTGTCATTTTCGCTTTCTGCCTGTTTGTTTACACAATCCTCTAAAGGCGAGCGTAAATAAAATTATGGCCGGTGCGGTCCTAAAGTAGCAAACACTTTTTCTCCTTGCAAACACTTTTTTCCCCTGGGCTTTTTGCTGTACTTCTATGCTCGGTGGCTTTTGTAAAACTGTAGTCAATCTGATCAATATCAGCGACGATCATTTCCGCTTTCTACCTGTCTCATGTTCTTGCACACTTGGCGTTGCATTTTTATTATATCTTTCGGCGTACTATTGTCGTCAATACTTAATATTAAAATTTCCCATAGTTGTTAGTCAACGTTTTCGTATATAGTGATTTATATTGGTTTATGCAACGTTTGACGTTTTCGATACGAACACACGAATAGATCACTGCAACGTTTGACGAGTTTGCGGTAGGTTAACTGCAACGTTCGACGTTTATCGAGGGTAGATTTGCCCTCTGTGTGGCTCGAATATATGCTGACTCCGATATCCGACTTCCAAAGATCGAGTCCACGCTGGTTGAACGTTGGTTAGTTTATTGTCAAACGTTGTTGATATGAACACACGAATAAATCAATGCACTTTACTCGGGAATCGATTCGCGGGACCGACTGGCGTCGGAATAACTGCGCGATGCGTTTAATAGACAGTTCGTTTTCCTTTGCGGCTTGTCAACTCGTTCTTTGTTTATTCCGGCAGAAGCGACTTTTGTCTTGTTCCTTCTGTCAACTATGCCACAAAGTCTCAATAACCTAGCGCTTAACGCGCCAGGTGGCAGTCACCTCGGTCTCAGCCTCGTTCCCTCTCTCTGTCAGCCAGACTCCCTCTGACGTTCAAACATCCGTATTTATCTGGTGCTCCAATTCCTAAGAGAAAAACTGCATGATGCCCGTTTTTGGTCTTATTCATGTAATCTTTTCTCTCCAAAACCACTTATAGATTCTCTGCTTCTCACTCTTGCGACAACATCTCGTGTGATTGTTCGCCCAAAATAAACCCATTAGCTGGTCTGTCTCACGGGAACCCCATCAAAATCCTTCGTAGTTCCGAGCAATAACTGACGTCATAATGATTTCCAGAGATCAAACAACACTGACCCTTAATTGACGTCATAATGTTTTTCAGGTCAGCCTTTGCACGCGATCAATGACCAATACTGGCGCCATAATGCAGTTTTAAGTGGATGACGTCCATCTTATCACAGATGTTTGAATTGAAGTGAAAACAAGGCGAACCGCTGCATGCCTTCCACCGTTAAAAAGAAAAATCAAAATTAAGTCCATTCTTCCACATTATGTATGTGTTTCACATTAAAAGTTTGTTAGTAGAGAATATACAAAACATTTTTAGTAAGACGAGTGTGTTAATAATGAGAATATATGTGTCAAAGGTTGATTCTGGCTTAATGCAATTGTTAAAAATCCCGATGCAGCAACACATTTTGCTCAAAAGGCCATTATAGGGACGTTATTTTCATATTTTTGCTTGATACATATAAGCCGTTTGGCTGTTTTCGCATATAGCAGCGATTTGCTTAAGTAACCTGGGCGGTAATATTAAGCAATAAAGAGACATAATAGATTTGCGGTTGCGCAGTGATCTCTTCGGGTTGATTTTCCCGGAAAATAGACATTTGTAAATCAAGCAATATAAATAACATATCAAGTCGATAGCAAAAATAACAGAATTATTGAGTTCTCATAAACTCTAGCAAATATATATGTGCCTTCTCGGGATTTAAATCAAATGCAATATTATATAGCCCACACTCAAACCTTTTCCACCGTGATATAAAAATGTGATGTGTAATGGTGTCGATTTCTACATCAGTCTTCGCTCAGTTTCATAACTTCTGAAAAACTGAGAGCATCGCTGATTCAAAATCTTTAAACTCGAACATTTGCTTGCTTTTATCCGCAAACAGAGCCTTCCAGTTTAGTGTCGAGTGACCAACTGGTTAAAACAACATGGCTGAACGACGATTTGCGGCTCTTTGCTTGCTTGATATCGTCGCTGAATTTTCCCTCATCATGCTTGAAGGAAATGTTGAATAAACATAAACGGTGAGCTTCATTCAAAAGCAATTCTTCTAGCTCACTTGATTACTGCAGAAAGTTAAACAGACTTCTGCTTTGATCAGACTTCTGTTTTCTTCGTGAACAGTAGGGTCTGCTCGGTTGAAATCTTCGTATCTACTCTTCAGACTTCGGTAGGTTGCGTTTAAGTTCAAAATCACGTCGGGGTCACCACTGCAACGTTTGACGTTTTCGATACGAACACACGAATAGATCACTGCAACGTTTGACGAGTTTGCGGTAGGTTAACTGCAACGTTCGACGTTTATCGAGGGTAGATTTGCCCTCTGTGTGGCTCGAATATATGCTGACTCCGATATCCGACTTCCAAAGATCGAGTCCACGCTGGTTGAACGTTGGTTAGTTTATTGTCAAACGTTGTTGATATGAACACACGAATAAATCAATGCACTTTACTCGGGAATCGATTCGCGGGACCGACTGGCGTCGGAATAACTGCGCGATGCGTTTAATAGACAGTTCGTTTTCCTTTGCGGCTTGTCAACTCGTTCTTTGTTTATTCCGGCAGAAGCGACTTTTGTCTTGTTCCTTCTGTCAACTATGCCACAAAGTCTCAATAACCTAGCGCTTAACGCGCCAGGTGGCAGTCACCTCGGTCTCAGCCTCGTTCCCTCTCTCTGTCAGCCAGACTCCCTCTGACGTTCAAACATCCGTATTTATCTGGTGCTCCAATTCCTAAGAGAAAAACTGCATGATGCCCGTTTTTGGTCTTATTCATGTAATCTTTTCTCTCCAAAACCACTTATAGATTCTCTGCTTCTCACTCTTGCGACAACATCTCGTGTGATTGTTCGCCCAAAATAAACCCATTAGCTGGTCTGTCTCACGGGAACCCCATCAAAATCCTTCGTAGTTCCGAGCAATAACTGACGTCATAATGATTTCCAGAGATCAAACAACACTGACCCTTAATTGACGTCATAATGTTTTTCAGGTCAGCCTTTGCACGCGATCAATGACCAATACTGGCGCCATAATGCAGTTTTAAGTGGATGACGTCCATCTTATCACAGATGTTTGAATTGAAGTGAAAACAAGGCGAACCGCTGCAGTTTACAATGCCAAGTTTCTAACCGGTGATGGCTTGTCACAAGGTCAGTTTCTAAATAACATGATTTATACAATCCATCTACCTAAAATAGCAACTAACTAAAGTTCTACTATAAATAGCTTTGCTATCAATTTAAATTTTGTGGGGATCAATCTATCTAAACTCTAAATCTTTTACAACGTAAATCATTTACAACAATACTTAAAATGTATGGTGCGATCCCGTACATTAGGGAAGCTTTCCCAACAATATTCATACAGAATGCAAAATCTATTTCTTTATATCAGTAAGCTCTAATCATATTTTTTCGTCTATCCTCGTGTGGTATGTGCCATGTTCTCATGCTTGACGGTGTAGAAACTCGTTTGCGACTTTACAACGGTCAATAATTTAAGCGTGAACGAGTTTCACATCATTTTTATAATCATTAGATTAAAAAAGAAAAAAAAGGCAGAAGTGCAATAATACCACACTAATTATTCTACGGGACAGTGGGAAGAGGGGCGAGACGTAATTCTATGGCAAAAAATAGCGGGATCGCGATAATCTATCGTCGTACAGCCAAAGTCTACAGTGGTGCAAGTTAGTTTATCTTAAATGAATATTTCAACCGACATTTCCAAACACGGCGGTCAAGAAGGTGTTAAAAAGTAATATTAGTAAGAAAAAATGAGATAACATGTTAAAAATATGTTGCTTTAATAATATAAACCACACTTCTAAACACCTAGTCATCTGGATAAGAAAACCGCAGCATCTCTCCATCACATCCCCACTGGAAAGCGAGTTATGAATGTTCAGACACTTCGTGCATATAGCACTCCGCGGTTATTGTATATATAAACTATACACTAAATTAAAGGAATGTATGCGAACACTTTCTAAGTGTTCCTCTGGATAAGCAGACCACATCATCTTTCAGCACAACCCCCTAAAAACAAGAGTTATAAATGTTTAAATGCTTCGTGCATATGACCTGACGGAATTTACCTTTTTAAAGCTGCACATTGTAATCAGCATAAGTGACACTGCTACATAGGATAGGATAATCATGTTTTTCCCCCTGAATAAAAAAACCAAGGGGTTAACACACGGACAATCGTCATATCACCTCGCGCCCACCGTCGGGTTACCGGGGCTATTGTAGTGTGTTGTGTATGATAGATACGTTTCTTTAATATCCGATGGGTTTAGGCAATGTCCGTTAAGTGCCTTGCCAAATGACACAGCCGACTACCTAGCGACCAGTTTCGAACCGGCAACCTTTTAGTTGAAAAGCGTCGCACTAAACCGCTAGCCTAACCGGTAGAACGACATAAAATGTGGGTTGGATTCTGACGAATGCCCATGGTATACGTTATACTTACGTTGCTTTTCCGCTGATGTTGTCAAGTGCATTTAAGCACGTTTATTCCATCGGCCCACTAAATGGTGTGTTGAAATTATCTACGCAGGCATTATACTTGCGTTTCATATTTATGTTATTTGGAAATAAAAGTTGTGTCAAGTCTTTCGGACATGGTTACTGTGTAGAGACGGTTGTCGATGGGTATAGGTGCTGATGTCATCCGCTAGCCAGTCGATCGTTAAATCTAGGGCTGCAACGCCTAATCGCGATTATCGTATACGGTCGTGTCGCCGAATGGTTAATGCGACCGATACACATACCGACTCTTATACAAAAAGGTCCTGGTGACGAACCCATCATGGGTTCGAAACTTAGCTCTGTAAAAAATCTCGATTATCGTTAGTACTTATGGGGAATTCCCAGCATCCAAATTAAACGTCCTTAACATATTGAAATGAGTTTCTTGATGACAATGGTCATTTCAACTACTCTCACGAAGCTTTAAGCCTAAAAAAGTGGTGGAATTATACAGTTAATAAATCTATAACTGCTGTTCAGTGATTTTTGACTACATAATTGTTTAAAGTAACTGTTATTACAATGAAAACAGTTCTGGTTTAAAATATAGATCAGAAAAATTACCCCCGAAAACAAAAGGAATACGAAGAAGCGGCACAGAATGGACTACATTTTATCTATTTTTTGGTAATAATATTTAGTCAGCGATTATACCCTAACTTTAATTTTTTTGGGTTTCCACTTTGCCAAATTCTAGCAGATGAGGAACTAATTTGCCTCTCCTTCCTTCCACCTGACCGCACTGCCAAAAAGTGTGTGTACCCTTCGGGGTGATTTACCCCAGTGAGATAACTTGGACAACTAAATTTCTAGGTGTATAGTTAGACTAATTAGAGCGAAATGCTGTAATCTAATTCTACTCTAATTTGTGAATTTTTTGTATTCTAATCTAATTTACGTTTACCCGAAAATGCTACTTTGTTCAACAAAGTTTTTCAGCAAGTTATACAAGAAGTACAGACATTTTCCATTCTCCTGCTTATGAGAATGAACTTTGATTTGATATGAACTCAACTCGACTTTTATTATATTTCTATCTGATTCGGAATTTAATTCAATGTTCACGTTTTTCGAACTCAGTAATTCTATTTCCTAATTAATTCGGAAAAACTGGGCAGCTATAATTTTAATTCTAATCTAATTTAAAAAAGCATAACATTTTCTGGTCCTTTAAGTATGCAGCCCACGGAGGAACATGAATGTTGTCTAAATACAACCGGCAGGTGGTAGCAAAGAGCCTACTACAGAGTTATATTTATGGTTCCAATTTCACGGCATTTAACGATGACCTTTTAATTCGCCTGCTTTCCGGTGTACGGTTAATAATAACAACAAATATAACAGTGTAACACTAACCGATGACCATTCACGATGCCCAATGCAAATTCTTTCCAAACAGACCATCTTTTAACACAACCCCCTAAAACTTGAGTTATAAAGGGCTTCGTTTATATAGCCTGAATAAATTTCTCTTTTTAAAACTACACATTGTAATCAGCATATGTCACCCTACTATGTACATGGAATTCTGATGAATGCCCATGTTATACGTTATACTTATGTTACAAATACGCTTTACTTACTTTGCTTAACCGCTGATTTTGTCAAGTGCATTTAAACACTTTTATTCCATCGGCTCACTAATTTTGGGATAAAATTATCTACGCAGCTGTTAACAAGTGCGAATTATATATCTGTTATTTGCAAACAAAAGTTGTGTCAAGTCTTTTGGCTAGTGTCATTGTGTAGGAATGGTGTGGATGGATGTAGGTACTGATGTCATCTGCTCGGCTAAAATGCGACACACTAAAATATCAGGCTAATCGGTTGGACAAACGTGCACACTGGCACGGAAGATAGTATCAGAAAATATTTGCTTGGTGGTGTACTTTCGTCCCGTTTGCAGTAACTCGATGTGTGTTTACTCCCCGATGATAACATTTTGGCGCATTACGAATGATTCGTTCTCTTCCAGTTTCTTTTAAGCTTTTCAACTAGGAAAGTTGTCAGATATATTTTTTGTGCACAATCAGAATATGCGAACGGTTTATTGAGTTAAGATTTTGCTATTTTTTTAAAACCAGCTAATTACAGGATTAAGAATACGCCAACATATTGTCTTTTGCACAGACACTTTTGACCATTTACTTTGGCACACAATAGATCATTTAAAGAATTTACTGAGCTGTCTAATAGTACTACGACACGAAGAGAACTCGTTTTCTTATAAATAATATACATTTATTTCATTAAAACGAGGATAATAAAAAATATATA
>CH000805.1:22261-33750 GCA_000149265.1 Ciona savignyi | reverse complement strand
GGCGTGGTATTGATGTCAATACGTAATATAAAAGTTTTAAACAGTTGTTATTAGACGTTTTCGTATAGTTTTCATTTATATTATATATTAGTTTACCATGCCAAGTTTCTATCCGTCGATGGCTTGTCACAAGGTCAGTTTCTAAATATCATAAACTATAAATTCCGTCTACCGAAAAAGAAAACTAACTAAAGTACTACTATGAAAAGCTTTGCTATCAATCTTAATTTTGTGGGTATCTGCTATCTAAACTCTAAATCTTCCACAATGTAAATCTTCCACAACATTACTTAAAATGTATGGGGCCGTACATTATAAGGGACGCTTTGCCAACAAAATTCATAGAGAATGCCAAATATATTTTATATATTAGTAAGCTGTAATCAATTCTTTTTATCTGTCCTCGTGGCATATGTGCCATGTTCTCATGCGTGACGGTGCAAAAACTTGCTTGCGACTTTACAACGGTCAATAATTTAAGCGTGAAAGAGTTTCGCACCGTTTTTATAAACATTAGATTAAAAAAGAAAAAAGCAGGAGTGCTATAATACCATACTATTTATTCTACGGCACCGTGGAGAAGAGGGCGAAACGTAATTCTATAGCAAAGAACCAGCGGGATCGCGATAATCTATCTCCGTACAGCCAAAGTCTACAGTGGTGCCAAGTTAGTTTATCTTAAATAAATATTTCAACCGACATTTCCAAACATCGGCGGTCGAGAAGGTGTTAAAAAGTAAGATTAGTATGGAAAAACGAGATAACCCGTTACTGATATGTTGCTTTAATAATATAACCACACTTTTAAACACCTAGTCATCTGGATAAGAAAACCGCAGCATCTCTCCATCACATCCCCACTGGAAAGCGAGTTATGAATGTTCAGACGCTTCGTGCACACAGTACTCCGCGGTTATTGTAAATATAAACTATACACTAAATTGAATGAATATATGCGAAAACTCCCCAAGTGTTTATCTTGATAAGAAGTCCACAGCATCTTTCAACACTATCCCCTGAAACCTGAGTTATAAATGTTTTCGTGTATATAGCCTGAAGAAAATTACATGTTTAAAACTACACATTGTAATCAGCATAAAACGACCTAACAATATGTACATGGAATTCTGACGAATGTCCATGTTATACGCTATACTTACGTGCAAATACGCTTTACTTACTTTGCTTACCCGCTGATGTTATCAAGTGCATTTAAACAAGTTTGTTGCATCGACCCAATATTATCGTGTGAGAACATTATCTACGCAGGCAATATACTTTATAAACTGTTAACGAGTGCGAATCATATATCTGTTATTTGGAAATAAAAGTTGTGTCACAACTTTTGACTAGTGTTATTGTGTAGGGACGGCTGTGGATGGATGTAGGTACTGATGTCATCCTCTCGGCAAAAGGCGACGCACTAAAACACCAGACTAATCGGTCGGACAAACGTTCGTAGTGGCACGGATATTCGTATCAGAAAAGATTTGCTTGGTGGTGTACTTTCGTCCCGCTTCGCGGTAACTCGACCTGTGATCAAACTTTCAAACTTATGCGCATTACGAATGATTCGTACCCTTTTAGTTTCTTTTAAACTTTTTAACTAGGAAAGTTGTCAGATATATTTTTTTGCTAGTATTGTTAAAACCAGTTCATTACAAGATTAATAAAAAGCCAACAAATTGTCTTTAGCACAAACACACACATTCGACTATTTACTTTGGCACACAATAGAACATTCGCGCAATTTACCGACCTGTCCAATAGTACTACGACACGAAATGAACTCGTTTTTTGATAAGTGATAAACATTTATTTCATTAAAACGAGGCAAATAAAAAACTATATACACATTACAATTGTAATAGAAGGTCATAGGCCTACATCTTGTTCTTCATGAAAGTATTATTGCTAGGATAATAGAGTTTTTATCAAAACTTTTCGCAGTGTAAATTACTTCGTGCTCTTTCAGTTACTTGATGGATAGAAATCACATTTGAACGATTTTTGCATCAGTATGAATCAGTTTGTCGTTCTTTCAAAGTACTTGCTTGATTAAATGATTTTTCACACACATCGCATTGGTAAGGTTTTTCTCCAGTGTGAATCATTTGGTGTCTTTTCAAATTGCCAGTTCGCCCAAACGACTTTTCACATACATCGCATTGGTAAGGTTTCTCACCAGTATGAATCCTTTGATGGAGTTTTAAACTACTTGCTTGTGTAAAATATTTTTCACACACATTGCATTGGTAAGGTTTTGCTCCAGTGTGTACCGTTTTGTGTTTTTTTAATAGCGTTGCTATTGTAAACGATTTTTCACATAGGTCGCAATGGTAAGGCTTCTCTTCATTATGAATCATTTTGTGTGTTTTCAAATGGCTAGTACGTCTAAACGATTTTTCACACAGACCGCATTGGTAAGGTTTCTCACCAGTATGAATTCGTCGATGGATTTTCACACTACCTCTGTGTGTAAACGATTTTTCACACACATCGCATTGGTAAGATTTCTCACCAGTATGAATCATTCTATGGATTTTCAAACTACATGCTTCTGTAAACGATTTTTTACACTCATCGCATTGGTATGGTTTCTCACCAGTATGGATCATTCTATGGATTTTCAATTTAATTGCTACTGGAAACGATTTTTTGCACACATCGCATCGGTAAGGTTTCTCACCAGTATGAATCCTTCGATGGATTTTCAAACTACCTGCTTCTGTAAACGATTTTTCACACTCATCGCATTGGTAAGGTTTCTCACCAGTATGAATTCTTCGATGGATTTTCAAACTACCTGCTCGAGTAAACGATTTTTCACACGCATCGCATTGGTAAGGTTTTTCTCCGATATGAATCCTTCGATGGATTTTCACACTACCTGTGTGTGTAAACGATATTTCACACACATTGCATTGGTAAGGTTTTTCTCCAGTGTGTATTCTTTCGTGTCTTTTCCAATCACTTGCACTTGTAAATTTTTTTTCACATACATCACATTTGTAATGTTTCTCGCCGTTATAAATCAGTGGATGTGATTTTAAAAGCCCTACTCCGTGTATTTTCACATGAACAGGGGCACTGTATGGTTTTTGACACATTTTCTTTGAACCATTCACATTAACTCCATTCATTATGGTAAAAACTTGTCCTAAATTTGTGCCTGGTGTTTATTTATTTAAAAGTCAGAAATCGTTTACTAAAGTTATTTATAAAAACGCTACTATACGTATGTATCAAAAGTACAATGACAAATGTTTAGACCTGCCTTTCGTTTTCGCTGTACTTCTATGCTCGGTGGCTTCGATAAAACTGCGGTCAATATAATCAATATCAGCGACGATCATTTTCTCTTTCTACCCGTTTGTTTACTTAAAACCCTTTCTGTTGGCGGTCTGTCGCGCTACTAATTAATCCAATAAAATGCCTGAACAAAAACATTGCCTTAATTCCTGAAAGAGGACTTTATTTATCAACAAACAACTTACGTGCAATATATTACATTACCCATCGATAAAATAGCTCAACAAAATACTGGCTAATTGCACTGTAGTTAATTGCCCTGCGACCACTCAAGCTAAAATCTACAAAATAAAGGCAAACGTA
Source organism: Ciona savignyi (assembly GCA_000149265.1). NCBI lineage: Eukaryota > Metazoa > Chordata > Ascidiacea > Phlebobranchia > Cionidae > Ciona > Ciona savignyi. Next base: position 30,135 of record CH000805.1, on the reverse strand, counting down.
AATACAGATATGGCCGGTGCGATCCTAAAGTAGCAAAACATTTTTCACTGGCGCCCCACTATTTGCTCAGATTTCGCCGTTTGATAATTATTTTACTTTTTTATTTCCATTCCTACACATTTAAATGGTATCAATATATTCTGTGTTTAGACCTGCCTTTCGTTTTCGCTGTAGTTTTATGCTCAGGTGGATTCTGTGAATAACTGCGGTCAATCTAATCAATATCAACGACGGTCATTTTCGCTTTCTACCTGTCGCATGATCTCGCACATTTGCGTTACATTACATGATCTCTCTCGGCGTGGTATTGATGTCAATACGTAATATAAAAGTTTTAAACAGTTGTTATTAGACGTTTTCGTATAGTTTTCATTTATATTATATATTAGTTTACCATGCCAAGTTTCTATCCGTCGATGGCTTGTCACAAGGTCAGTTTCTAAATATCATAAACTATAAATTCCGTCTACCGAAAAAGAAAACTAACTAAAGTACTACTATGAAAAGCTTTGCTATCAATCTTAATTTTGTGGGTATCTGCTATCTAAACTCTAAATCTTCCACAATGTAAATCTTCCACAACATTACTTAAAATGTATGGGGGCCGTACATTATAAGGGACGCTTTGCCAACAAAATTCATAGAGAATGCCAAATATATTTTATATATTAGTAAGCTGTAATCAATTCTTTTTATCTGTCCTCGTGGCATATGTGCCATGTTCTCATGCGTAGACGGTGCAGAAACTTGCTTGCGACTTTACAACGGTCAATAATTTAAGCGTGAAAGAGTTTCGCACCGTTTTTATAAACATTAGATTAAAAAAGAAAAAAGCAGGAGTGCTATAATACCATACTATTTATTCTACGGCACCGTGGGAAGAGGGCGAAACGTAATTCTATAGCAAAGAACAGCGGGATCGCGATAATCTATCTCCGTACAGCCAAAGTCTATAGTGGTGCAAGTCAGTTTATCGTAAAAAAAAAATTCAACCGACATTTCGAAACATCGGCGGTCAAGAAGGTGTTAAAAAGTAAGATTAGTATGAAAAATGAGATTACCCGTTAAAATATTTTGCTTTAACAATCTAACCACACTTTTAAACAACTAGTCATCTGGATACGATAACCTCAGCATCTTCCATCACTTCCCCAATGGAAAACGAGTCATAAATGTTTAGACGCTTCCTGCGTATATCCTCCCGCGGTTATAAACTATATATCAAATTAAAGTTATTTATAAGGGCTACAACGTATCCAAGGGATTAATTGGCGAAAACTCTATAAATGTTCATCTGGATAACAAAAACTTCAGCATCTTCCAGTAAAGCCGATCTGGAAACCGAGTTGTGAATGTTCAGACGCTTCGTGCATATAGCACCCCGCGGTTATTGTTTATATAAACTACACCAAATTGAGGGAATAAATGCGAAAACTCCCTAACTATTTATCTGGATAAGAAGACCACAGCATCTTTCAGCACAACCCCCTAAAACTTGAGTTATAAAGGGCTTCGTTTATATAGCCTGAATGAATTTCCCTTTTAAAACTACACACTGTAATCAACATATGTCATCCTACTATGTAAATGGAATTCTAACAAATGCCCATGTTATACGCTATACTTACGTTGCAAATACGCTATACTTTTTTTGCTTATCCGCTGAAGTTGTCAAATGCATTTAAACACGTTTATTCCACCGGCTCACTAATTTTGGGATGAAATTATCTAAGCAGGTATTACTTCATTAACTGTTAACAAGTACGAATTATATATCTGTTCATTGGAAACAAAAGTTGTGTCACAACTTTTGGCTAGTGTTATTGTGTAGGGGTGGCTGTGGATGGATGTAGGTACTGATGTCATCCTCTCGCCTAAAAGGCGACGCACTAAAACACCAGACTAAACGGTCGGACAAACGTGCGCACTGGCACGGAAATTCGTATCAGAAAAGATTTGCTTGGTGGTGTACTTTCGTCCCCTTTTGCAGTAACTCGACATGTGATGAGACTTTTAAACTTATGCGCATTACGAATGATTCGTACCCTTTCAATTTCTTTTAAGCTTTTTAACTAGGAAAGTTGTCAGATATATTTTTTTGTACACAATCTGGATATGGAAACTGTTTATTGAGTTAAGCTTTTGCTAGTATTGTTAAAACCAGTTCATTACAAGATTAAAAACACGCCAACAAATTGTCTTTAGCACAAACACATTTGAGCATTTACTTTGGCACACAATAGAACATTTATGCAATTTACCGAACTCTCCAATAAAACTACGACACGAAATGAACCCGTTTTGATAAGTGATTGACATTTATTTCATTAAAACTAGGCTAATAAAACAATATATACACATTAAAATTGGAATAGTAGGTAATAGGCCTACATCTTGTTTTTCATGAAAGTATTAATGCTCGGATTATGGAGGCTTATTTGAAACCTTATCGCAGTGTAAATCATTTCGTGCTCTTTGACTTATTTGATAGGGGGGAAATGTCATTTATACGATTTTTTCACCAGTATGAATCAATTTGTGTGCTTTCAAATTACTTGCTTAATTAAATGATTTTTCGCACACGACGCATTCGTGAGGCTTCTCTCCAGTGTGAATCATTTGGTGTGTATTCAAATGGCCAGTTCGTTAAACGATTTTTCACACACATCGCATTGGTAAGGTTTTTCTCCAGTGTGTTCCGTTTTGTGTTTTTTTATATGCTTTGTAAACGATTTTTCGCATACGTCGCATTGTTAAGGCTTATCTTCAATATGGATCATTTTGTGTGTTTTCAAATCGCAAGTTCGTCTAAACGATTTTTCACACACATCGCATTGGTAAGGCTTCTCACCAGTATGAATCCTTTGATGGACTTTAAAATTACCTGCTTGTGTGAACGATTTTTCACACACATTGCATTGGTAAGGTTTCTCTTCAGTATGAATCCCTTGATGGACTTTCAAATTCCATGATTGTGTAAACGATTTTTCACACTGATCGCATTGGTATGGTTTTTCTCCAGTATGACTCCTTCGATGGACTTTCAAATTATCTGCTTGTGTAAACGATTTTTCACACACATCGCATTGGTAAGGTTTCTCACCAGTATGAATCCTTCGATGGATTTTCAAACTACATGCTTGTGTAAACGATTTTTCACACACATCGCATTGGTAAGGTTTTTCTCCAGTGTGTTCTGTTTTTTTGTTGTTTTAAATGCGTTGCTAACTTAAACGATTCTTTACATACGTCGCATTGGTGAGGCTTTTCTTCAATATGAATCATTTTGTGTGTTTTCGAATTGCTAGTTAGTCCAAACGAATTTTCACAAACATCGCATTTGTAAGGTTTCTCAGCAGTATGATTCCTTCGATGACTTTTCAAACTACCTGCTTGTGTAAACGATTTTTCACACACATCGCATTGGTAAGGTTTCTCACCAGTATGAATCCTTCGATGGATTTTCAAACTACATGCTTGTGTAAACGATTTTTCACACTTATCGCATTGGTAAGGTTTGTCACCAGTATGAATCCTTCGATGGATATTCAATTTAAACGCTTCTTTAAACGATTTTACACACACATTGCATTGGTAAGGTTTTTCTCCAGTGTGTACCTTTTGGTGATTTTTTAAGAACCATGCTTTTGTAAACGATTTTTCACATACGTCGCATTTGTGGGGCTTCTCTCCAGTGTGAAGCAATTGATGTTCTTTCCAACTGCTTGCTTGTGTAAACGATTTTTCACACACATCGCATTTGTAAGGTTTTTCTCCAGTGTGTATTCTTTCGTGTCTTTTCCAACCACTTGCACTTGTAAACATTTTTTCACATACATCACATTTGTAATGTTTCTTACCGGTATGAATCAGTAGATTGGATTTTAAAATCCCTACTTTGTGTGTTTTCACATGAACAGGTGCACTGTTTGTTTTTTGACACATTTTCTTGAAATTATTTACATTAACTTCATTCATTATGTTAATACTGTGTCCTAAATTTGTTCCTGGTGTTTATTTATTTGAAAGTAAGAAATCGTTTGCTAAAGTTATTAATAATCAAACGATGCTATACGTATGTATTGAAAATACAATGACAAATGTTTATATACAACACACAGGCAGTTACTGCAATTGGTGATGCCCACTAGGTAACGTCATGTAAATTTGTTTGTTAACATAACCCTGTCATTTTCGCTTTCTGCCTGTATGTTTACACAATCCTCTAAAGGCGAGCGTAAATACAATTAAGGTCGGTGCGATCCTAAAGTAACAAAACACTTATTTTTCCCCTTGCAAACACTTTTTTTCCATGGGTTTTTGCTGTACTTCTATGCTTGGTGGCTTCTGTGAAAAACTGCGGTCAATCTGATCAATATCAGCGACGGTCATTTTCGCTTTCTACCTGTCTCATGTTCTTGCACCCTTGCGTTGCATTTCATTATCTCTCTCGGCGTTATATTGTCGTTAATACATAATATTAAAGTTTTTAATACTTAGTCAACGTTTTCGTATATAGTGATTTATATTGGTTTACCAGGCCAAGTTTCTAACAGGTGATGGCTTGTCACAAGTTCAGTTTCTAAATAACATAATTTGTAAAATCCATCTACCTAAAATAGGAACTAACTAAAGTACTACTATAAACAGCTTTGCTATCAATCTAAATTTTGTGGGGATCAATCTATCTAAACTCAAAATCTTCCACAATGTAAATCATCCATAACATTACTTAAAATGTATGGTGCGATTCCGTACATTAGGGACGCTTTCCCAACAATATTATACAGAATACAAAATTTATTCCTTTATATCAGTAAGCTCTAATCATCTTTTTTCGTTTGTCCACGTGACCTATGTGCCATGTTCTCATGCGTGACGTTGTAGAAACTCGTTTGCGACTTTACAACGGTCAATAATTTAAGCGTGAAAGAGTTTCACATCATTTTTATAAACATTAGATTAAAAAAGAAAAAATGAGGAGTGCTATAATACCATACTATTTATTCTACGATACAGTGGGAAGTGAGGCGAAAAGTAATTCTATGGACAGATAGCGGGATCGGGATAACCTATCTTAGCACAGCCAAAGTCTACAGTGGTGCAAGTTAGTTTATCGTAAATAAATATTTTAACCGACATTTTTAAACATCGGCGGTCAAAAAGGTGTTAAAAAGTTAGATTAGTATGAAAAATGAGATAACCCGTTACTGATATTTTGCTTTAACAATCTAACCACACTTTTAAACACCTAGTCATCTGGATAAGAAACATCTCTCCATCACATTCCCACTGCAAAGCAAGTTATGAATGTTCAGACGCTTCGTTCACATAGCACTCCGCGGGTTTTGGATATATAAACTATACACTAAATTAAGGGAATATATGCGAACACTTTTTAAGTGTTTAACTGGATAAGAAGACCACAGCATCTTTCAGCACAACCCCATAAAACTTGAGTTATAAAGGGCTTTGTTTATATAGCCTGAATGAATTTCCCTTTTTAAAACTACACACTGTAATCAGCATATGGCATCCTACTATGTACATGGAATTCTGACGAATGCCCATGTTATACGCTATACTTTCTTTGCTTATCCGCTGATGTTGTCAAGTGCATTTAAACACGTTTATTCCATCGACTTACTAATTTTGGGGTGAAATTATCTAAGCAGGTATTATACTTTATTAACTGTTAACAAGTGCAAATTAGATATCTGTGATTTAGAAACAAAAGTTGTGTCAAGTCTTTTGGCTAGTGTTATTGTGTAGGGATGGCTGTAGGTACTGATGTCATCATCTCGCCTAAAAGGCGACGCACTAAAACCCCAGACTAATCGGTCGGACAAACGTGTGCAGTGGCACGGAAATTCGTATCAGAAAATATTTGCTTGGTGGTGTAGTTTCGTCCCGTTTCGCGGTAACTCGACGTGTAATAAAATTTTCAAACGTATGCGCATTACAAATCATTCCTACCTTTCCAGTTTCTTTCAAGCTTTTTAAATAGGAAGGTTGTCAGATATATATTTTGTCACCCCATTCGTCAAAACTTAGCCGCAACGAAGCGTCTAGGTTAGGAAATCTTAGCGCTTCGAAGCGGCCTGTATTATAATCTGGTAATACAGATTACGGGCTTAGCGCTTCATTCGCTAATCTTATAATACGGCTAAAGTGTAGTCGCGAAGCAGTATTAAAACTTTTAAAATAGTTTTTAGGTATCAGCGATGGATTTGTTGTTTTAAAAAAACGTAGGCTTGAGTTATGTAGTATATATTGATTAATATATTAATTATATATAGGATTTTCTTTATTTTAGTAATTTAATTGGCGGTTTTTAGTTTGTTATCTAGCCTAAGCAGGCTCAATAAAAAGTGTAGATATCAGTACTGCTCTGCCCAATTTACCAATATCTGTACCTGTAAACCTAATCTGTGTTTTATGGCGGCCTTTTATTATGTAGTAGCAACATATAGCTAGGTAAGGAAGAGGGGTATTTGCAAGGTGTAGATAGGGGTGAGGGTTTCCTATATTGGCAGCGTAGGCTTATCAAGTATGTAGCATGTCTATGCAATTTTTAAGGTATCGTTGTGTTTCAGGTAGGCCCTGGACGCCTATATGTTTTATAATTTTTGATTTGTTTCATTACATGAGTTAATTATCGGCATATTTTTAGTTTTATACCAGTCTGGTGCACCTGCAAGATTTATTACATCATCATAAAAGCACTCCAAAGTACCACTGCGGTAATCAAGAAAAACCACTATATGACCACCACCCCCAGATATGTCCGACCGGTTACTCTGTTCCTTTAGTACGACGCCTTTCAACCAAAAGGTTACAGATTCAAAACTGGGCGCCAGCTAGTCGGCTGTGTTCTTGGGCAAGGCACTTAACGGACATTGCCTGAACCCAGCAAAATAATGGGTTCTACCAAATTAAAGGAACACGATGTATCATACACAACACACTGCAATAGCTTCGGTAACACTACGCTGAGCGCGAGGTGATCTGGTGATTGCCTGTGTGAGTGTGTGTTAACGCTCTTGGTTTTCCCATTCACAGGGATAGCCCTGAATATCCCAGATCCTATATATATTTACAACCCTTACCTCCATATAATTCTACAACCACCACCCCATAAAATAGATCTACGACTACTACCCCCATATAGTTCTACGCCACTACTACCGTATAGATCAACGACCACTACCCCCATTTATATATCTTCGATCACCACCCCATATACAGATCTACGAACACCATCCCATATATAGATATAAAACCACTGCCCCCCCTTCCCCTATGTAGATCTACAACCACCACCCCAATATAGATCTGCGACCACCAGCCCCATTTATATATCTAAGACCACCACCCCCATATATAGATATACAACCACCACCCCCATATAGATCTACAACCACCACCCCCATATAGATCTACGACCACCACCCCCATATATTGATCTAGGACCACCACCCCCATATATAGATCTACAACCACTACCCCCATATAGATATACAACCACCAGCCCCATATATAGATCTTTGGCCCCATATATAGATCCACGACCACCACCCACATATAGATCTGCAACCACCACCCCCATATATAGATCTACGGCCACTACCACCATATAGATCTACAACCACCACCCCCATAGATTAATCTACGACCACTACCACCATATACTTTTACAACCACTACCCCCATATATTAATCTACGTCCACTACCACCATATAATTTTACAACCACTACCCCCATATATTAATCTACGTCCACTACCACCATATAGATCTGCGACCACCAGCCCCTCAATAGATATACGACCACCACACCCCTATATAAATTTATGACCACCACACCCCTATAT
>CH000805.1:0-12122 GCA_000149265.1 Ciona savignyi | reverse complement strand
TCTTGGTTTACCAGGCCAAGTTTCTAACCGGTGATGGCTTGTCACAAGGTCAGATTCTAAATAACATGATTTGTACAATCCATCTACCTAAAATAGCAACTAACTAAAGTTCTACTATAAATAGCTTTGCTATCAATTTAAATTTTGTGGGGATCAATCTATCTAAACTCTAAATCTTCTACAACGTAAATCATTTACATTAATACTTAAAATGTATGGTGCGATCCCGTACATCAGGGAAGCTTTCCCAACAATATTCATACAGAATGCAAAATCTATTTCTTTATATCAGTAAGCTCTAATCATCTTTTTTCGTCTATCCTCGTGTGGTATGTGCCATGTTCTCATGCTTGGCGGTGTAGAAACTCGTTTGCGACTTTACAACGATAAATAATTTAAGCGTGAACGAGTTTCACATCATTTTTATAATCATTAGATTAAAAAAGAAAAAAAGCAGAAGTGCAATAATACCACATTATTTTGTCTACGGCACAGTGGGAAGAGGGGCGAAACGTAATTCTATGGCAAAAAAATAGCGGGATCGCGATAATCTATCGTCTTACAGCCAAAGTCTACAGTGGTGCAAGTTAGTTTATCTTAAATGAATATTTCAACCGACATTTCCAAACATCGGTCAAGAAGGTGTTAAAAAGTAAGATTAGTAAGAAAAAATGAGATAACATGTTAAAAATATGTTGCTTTAATAATATAAACACACTTCTAAACACCTAGTCATCTGGATAAGAAAACCGCAGCATCTCTCCATCACATCCCCACTGGAAAGCGAGTTATGAATGTTCAGACACTTCGTGCATATAGCACTCCGCGGTTATTGTATATATAAACTATACACTAAATTAAAGGAATGTATGCGAACACTTTTTAAGTGTTTATCTGGATAAGATAACCACATCATCTTTCAGCACAACCCCCTAAAAACAAGAGTTATAAATGTTTAAAGGCTTCGTGCATATGACCTGACGGAATTTAACTTTTTAAAGCTACACATTGTAATCAGCATAAGTGACACTGCTACATAGGATAGGATAATCATGTTTTTTCCCGTGAATGAAAAAAACAAGGGGTTAACACACGGGCAATCGTCATATCACCTCGCGCCCACCGTCGGGTTACCGGGGCTATTGTAGTGTGTTGTGTATGATAGATACGTTTCTTTAATATCCGCTGGGTTTAGGCAATGTCCGTTAAGTGCCTTGCCAAATGACACAGCCGACTACCTAGCGACCAGTTTCGAACCGGCAACCTTTTAGTTGAAAAGCGTCGCACTAAACCGCTAGCCTAACCGGTAAAACGACATAAAATGTGGGTTGGATTCTGACGAATGCCCATGTTATACGTTATACTTACGTTGCAAATACGCTATACTTACGTTGCTTTTCCGCTGATGTTGTCAAGTGCATTTAAGCACGTTTATTCCATCGGCACATTAATGGTGTGCTAAAATTATCTACGCAGGCATCATACTTGCGTTTCATATTTATGTTATTTGGAAATAAAATTTGTGTCCAGTCTTTCGGCTATGGTTACTGTGTAGAGACGGTTGTCGATGGGTATAGGTGCTGATGTCATCCGCTAGCCAGTCGATCGTTAAATCTAGGGCTGCAACGCCTAATCGCGATTATCGTATACGGTCATGTCGCCGAATGGTTAATGCGACCGATACACATATCGACTCTTATACAAAAAGGTCCTGGTGACGAACCCATCATGGGTTCGAAACTTAGCTCTGTAAAAAAATCTCGATTATCGTTAGTACTTATGGGGAATTTTCAGCATCCAAATTAAACGTCTTTAACATATTGAAATGAGTTTCGTGATGACAATGATCATTTCAACTACTTTCACGAAGCTTTTAAGCCTAAAAAAGTGCAGGAATTATACAGTTAATAAATCTATAACTGCTGTTCAGTGATTTTTGACTACATAATTGTTTAAAGTAACTGTTATTACAATGAAAACAGTTCTGGTTTAAAATATAGATCAGAAAAATTACCACCGAAAACAAAAGGAATACGAAGAAGCAGCACAGAATGGACTACATTTTATCTGTTTTTGGTAATAATATTTAGTCAGCGATTATACCCTAACTTTAATTTTTTTGGGTTTTCACTTTGCCAAATTCTAGCAGATGAGGAACTGTGTTACCTCTCCCTCCCTTCCACCTGACCGCACTACCCTGAAAGTGTGTGTACCCTTCGGGGTGATTTACCCCAGTGAGATAACTTGGACAACTAAATTTCTAGGTGTATAGTTAGACTAATTAGAGCGAAATGCTGTAATCTAATTCTACTCTAATTTGGGATTTTTTTTGTATTCTAATCTAATTTACGTTTACTCGAAAATGCTACTTTGTTTAACGAAGTTTTTCAGCAAGTTATACAAGAAGTACAGAAATTTTCCATTATCATGCTTATGAGAATAAACTTTGATTTGATATGAACTCAACTCGAATTTTATAATATTTCTTTCTGATTCGGAATTTCATTAAATGTTCATGTTTTTTTGAATTTAGTAATTCTATTTCCAAATTAATTTGGAAAAAAACTGGGCAGCTATAATTTTAGTTGTAATCTAATTTAAAAAGCATAACATTTTCTGGTCCTTTAAGTATGCACCCCACGGAGGAACATAAATGTCGTCTAAATCCAACCGGCAGGTGGTAGCAAAGGGCCTACTACAGAGTTATATTTATGGTTCCAATTTCACGGCATTTAACGATGACCTTTTAATTCGCCTGCTTTCCGGTGTACGGTTAATAATAACAACAAACATAACAGTGTAACACTAACCGATAACCATTCGCGATGCCCAATGCAAATTCTTTCCAAACAGACCATCTTTCAACACAACCCCCTAAAACTTGAGTTATAAAGGGCTGCGTTTATATAGCCTGAATAAATTTCCCTTTTTAAAACTACACATTGTAATCAGCATATGTCACCCTACTATGTACATGGAATTCTGATGAATGCCCATGTTATACGTTATACTTATGTTACAAATACGCTATACTTACTTTGCTTAACCGCTGATTTTGTCAAGTGCATTTAAACACTTTTATTCCATCGGCTCACTAATTTTGGGATAAAATTATCTACGCAGCTGTTAACAAGTGCGAATTATATATCTGTTATTTGCAAACAAAAGTTGTGTCAAGTCTTTTGGCTAGTGTCATTGTGTAGGAATGGTGTGGATGGATGTAGGTACTGATGTCATCTGCTCGGCTAAAATGCGACGCACTAAAATATCAGGCTAATCGGTTGGACAAACGTGCACACTGGCACGGAAATTAGTATCCGAAAATATTTGCTTGGTGGTGTACTTTCGTCCCGTTTGCAGTAACTCGATGTGTGTTTACTCCCCGATAATATACTTTTCAAACTGTTGCGCATTACGAATGATTCGTAACCTTTCATTTTCTTTCAAGATGTTCAACTAGGAAAGTTGTCAGATATATTTTTTGTGCACAATCAGAATATGGAAACGGTTTATTGAGTTAAGATTTTGCTATTTTTTTAAAACCAGTTAATTACAGGATTAAGAATACGCCAACATATTGTCTTTTGCACAGACACTTTTGACCATTTACTTTGGCACACAATAGATCATTTAAAGAATTTACTGACCTGTCTAATAGTACTACGACACGAAGAGAACTCGTTTTCTTATAAATAATATACATTTATTTCATTAAAACGAGGATAATAAAAAATATATACACATTAAAATTTGAATAGTAGGTAATAGGCCTACGTCTTAATTTTGTTAAAAGTGTTATTGCTCGGATTATAGAGGCTTATTTTAAACCCTTTCGCAGTGTAATTCATCTCGTGCTCTTTGACTTACTTGATGGATAGAAATCACATTTGTACGATTTTTTCACCAGTATGAATCAGTTTGTGTCCTTTCAAAATACTTGCTTGTTGAAACGATTTTTCACACACATTGCGTTGGTAAGGTTTTTCTCCAGTGTGTTCCGTTTTGTGTTTTTTTAAATGCGTTGCTATTGTAAACGATATTTTACATACGTCGCATTGTTAATGCTTCTCTTCAATATAAATCATTTTGTGTGTTTTCAAATTGCAATTTCGTCTAAACGATTTTTCACACACATCGCCTTGGTAAGGTTTCTCAGCAGTATGAATCCTTCGATGGATTTTCAAACTACCCGCTTCTGTAAACGACTTTTCACACACATTGCATTGGTAAGGTTTCTCACCAGTATGAATCCTTCGATGGCTTTTTAAACTACCTGCTTCTGTAAACGACTTTTCACACACATTGCATTGGTATGGTTTTTCCCCAGTGTGTGCCGTTTTGTGATTTTTTAAATTCCATGCTTTTGTAAACGATTTTTCACATACATCACATTTGTAATGTTTCTCATCGGTATGAATCAGTAAAATTGATTTTAAAAGCCCTACTTCGTGTGTTTTTACATGAACAGGGGCACTGTATGTTTTTTGAAACATTTCCGTGGAACTATTTACATTAACTTTATTCATTATGTTAAAAACCTGTCCTAAATTTGTGCCTGGTGTTTATTTATTTGAAAGTCAGAAATCGTTTGCTAAAGTAATTAATAAACAAACGATACTATACGTATGTATCAAAAGTAAAATGACAAATGTTTATATACAACACACAGGCAGTTACAGCAATTGATGATGGCCACTAGGTGACTTCATGTAAATTTGTTTGTTTACATAATAACCATGTCATTTTCGCTTTGTACCTATTTGTTTACATGATAAATACAGGTATGGCCGGTACGATCTTAAAGTAGCAAAACATTTTTTTCCTTGCAAACACTTTTTTCCCTGGGTTTTCGCTGTACTTCTATGCTTGGTGGCTTATGTGAAACTGCGGTAAATCTAATCAACATTAGGGATGGTCATTTTCGCTGTCTACCTGTCTAATGTTATTGCACCCTTTCGTTGCATTTCATTATTTCTCTCGTCGTTCTATTGTCGTCAATACTAATATTAACGTTTTCTATGGTTATTAGTCAACGTTTTCGTATATAGTGATTTATATTGGTTTACCATGCCAAGTTTCTAACCGGTGATGGCTTGTCACAAGGTCAGTTTCTAAATAACATTATTCATAAAATCCGTCTACCTAAAAAGGGAATTTACTTAAAGTACTACTGTAAAACGATTTACTATTAACGACAAATTGTGGAGATCTGCTATCTAAACTATAAATCTTCTACAACTTAAATCACCCACAACAATACTTAAAATGTATGATGCGATTCCGTACATTATAAGGGACGCATTCCTGACAAAATTCATAGAGAATGCAAAATCAATTCATTTATATCAGTAAGCTCTTATCAACTCTTTTCATCTGTCCTCGTGACCTATTTGTTATGTGCTCATGCGTGACGGTGCAGAAACTCGTTTGCGACTTTACAACGGTAAATAATTTAAGCGTGAAAGAGTTTCACATCATACTTTTTTTATAATCATTGGACTAATAAAGATGGGATAGGATAGGATATTTATCTTTATCCCAGTGGATGGGAAAACCAAGGGTTAACACACGGGCAAAGGAAGATGGGCGAAACGTAATTCTATCGCAACAAATAGAGAGATGGCGATATTCTATCTTCGTGTTTGCTGTCGATCCGACAGACCACAATTGAGCTAACATAACAGACAAAGCGCGAAGGAAACGTGGCCGTTTGGGTTCTATCCTTGCCCGTTTCACTATTTTTTGCGTTGTGATCTTCAAGAGACTCGCTGAAATCTATTTCATAATCTATCCGGGCGGTATAATTTAGTATCGATGAATCAACCGAAAGCTGACGGGTCGAAAACCTAGAGGCTGCTAGTGTGATCGAACGCAATCCCGTTAAGTGCCTTGACCAAGGACACAGCCAACTAGCTACTGACCAGTTTCTTATCTACAAGCCTTCGGCTAAAAGGCGACGTACTAAAACACCAGACTAATCGGTCGGACAAACGTTCGCAGTGGCACGAAAAATCGTATCAGAAAAGATTTGCTTGGTGGTGTACTTTCGTCCCATTTCGCTAGTAACTCGACCTGTGGTAAAATTTTCAAACGTATGCGCATTACAAATAATTAGTACCTTTTCAGTTTCTTTCAAGTTTTTTAAATAGGAAGGTTGTCAGATATATTTTTTGTACACAATAAGGATATGGGAACTGTTTATTGAGTTAAGATTTTGTTAGTATTGTTAAAACCAGTTAATTACAAGATTAAAAACATGCCAACAAATTGTCTTTTGCACAAACACATTCGACCATTTACTTTGGCACACAAATAAGATCATTTATGCAATTTACCGACCTCTCCAATAGTACTACGACACGAAATGAATTCGTTTTTTGATAAGTGATTGACATTTATTTCATTGAAGCGAGGCTAATAAAACAATATATACACATTACAATTGGAATAGTAGGTAATAGGTCTACATCTTGTTTTTTATGAATATTAATGCTCGGATTATGGAGGCTTATTTGAAACCTTATCGCAGTGTAAATCATTTCGTGCTGACTTATTTGATAGGGGGGAAATGTCATTTATACGATGTTTTCACCAGTATGAATGAGTTTGTGTGCTTTTAAATTTCTTGCTTAATTAAATGATTTTTCGCACACGACGCATTCGTGAGGCTTCTCTCCATTGTGAATCATTTGGTGTGTATTCAATCGGCCAGTTCGGTAAACGTTTTTTCACACACATTGCATTGGTAAGGTTTCTCACCAGTGTGAACCATTCGATGGAGTTTCAAACTACCTGCTTGTTGTGTAAATGATTTTTCACATACATTGCATTGGTAAGGTTTTTCTCCAGTGTGTTTCGTTTTGTGTTTTTTATATGCGTTGCTGTTGTAAACGATTTTTCACATACGTCGCATTGTTAAGGCTTATCTTCAACATGGATCCTTTTGTGTGTTTTCAAATCGCAAGTTCGTCTAAACGATTTTTCACACACATCGCCATTGGTAAGGTTTTTCTCCCAGTGTGTTCTGTTTTTTGTTGTTTTAAATGCGTTACTAACTTAAACGATTCTTTACATACGTCGCATTGGTGAGGCTTATCTTCAATATGAATCATTTTGTGTGTTTTCAAATCGCAAGTTCGTCTAAACGATTTTTCACACACATCGCATCGGTAAGGTTTCTCACCAGTATGAATCCTTCGATGGATTTTCAACTTACACGCTTCTTTAAACGATTTTTCACACACATTGCATTGGTAAGGTTTCTTACCAGTATGAATTCTTCGATGTATTTTCAAATTACCTGCTTGTGTAAACGATTTTTCACAAACTTCGCATTGGTTAGGTTTCTCACCAGTATGAATCCTTTGATGGCTTTTCAAACTACCTGCTTCTGTAAAAGATTTTTCACACACATTGCATTGGTAAGGTTTTTCTCCAGGACTCCAGTGTGTACCTTTTGGTGATTTTTTAAATACCATGCCTTTGTAAACGATTTTTCACATACGTCGCATTTGTGGGTCTTCTCTCCAGTGTGAATCAATTGATGTACTTTCCAACTGCTTGCTGGTGTAAACGATTTTTCACACACATCGCATTTGTAAGGTTTTTCTCCAGTGTGTATTCTTTCGTGTCTTTTCCAATCACTTGCACTTGTAAACTTTTTTTCACATACATCACATTTGTAATGTTTCTTACCGGTATGAATCAGTAGATCTGATTTAAAAATCCCTACTTTGTGTGTTTTCACATAAACAGGTGCACTGTATGTTTTTTGAAACATTTTCTTGGAACTATTTACATTAACTTCATTCATTATGTTAAAACTGTGTCCTAAATTTGTTCCTGGTGTTTATTTATTTGAAAGTCAGAAATCGTTTGCTAAAGTTATTAATAAACAAACGATGCTATACGTAAGTATTGAAAATACAATGACAATTGTTTATATACAACACACAGGCAGTTACTGCAATTGATGATGCCCACTAGGTAACTTCATGTAAATTTTACTCTGTTATTTTCGCTTTCTGCCTGTTTGTTTACACAATCCTCTAAAGGCGAGCGTAAATACAATTATGGCCGGTGCGATCTTAAAGTAGCAAAACCATTTTTCCCTTGCAAACACTTTTTCCCTGGGTTTTTGCTGTACTTCTATGCTTGGTGGCTTTTGTGAAACTGTAGTCAATCTGATCAATATCAGCGACGATCATTTTCGCTTTTACCTTACTCATGTTTTTGTACCCTTGCGTGGCATTTCATTATCTCTCTCTGCGTTCTATTGTCGTTAATACTTAATATTAAAGTTTTTAATAGTTAGTCAACGTTTTCGTATACAGTGATTTATATTGGTTTACCAGGCCAAGTTTTTAATCGGTGATGGCTTGTCACAAGGTCAGTTTCTAAATAACATAAACTATAAATCCCGTCTACCGAAATATGAAACTAACTAAAGTACTACTATACTACTATAAAAAGCTTTGCTATCAATCTAAATTTTGTGGGTATCTGCTATCTAAACTGTAAATCTTTCACAATGTAAATCATCCACAACATTAATTAAATGTATGGGGCCGTACATTATAAGGGACGCTTTGCCAACAAAATTCATAGAGATTGCAAAATATATTTTATATATCAGTAAGGTAATCAATTCTTTTTATCTGTCCTCGTGGCCTATGTGCCATGTTCTCATGCGTGACGGTGCAGAAACTCGTTTGCGACTTTACAACGGTCAATAATTTAAGCGTGAAAGAGTTTCACACCATTTTTATTAACTTTAGATTAAAAAGGAAAAAAGCAGGAGTGCTTTAGGAGGCGTTCAACCAATTATTCTCCCTATCTCTCCAATGCAAACTGAGCTCACAAAAACGGCTGTCACTCAAAATCCTGAAATAGAAAGTCTTATATTTTTTCACAATTTAAAATTGAAGCTTGGATCTGCAACCTAAACTCAAAACCCTACAAAATTTTGTTTAAAAATTTTAAGCTTATACCCCTATGTACATCGGCAACTTTTTCCCAACAAAACAGCTAGCAGATGCCCAATGAACCCCTTTATTTCACAAAGCACTGCTCCACGATTACAAAACTTTACAGCTAAACGAGAACACTGGCGCGCAGCCTAGCACATCCTGCTTTCAACCAAACAAACGTTGGGTAATCACCACCATTGTTACTCAGCAAAACACTCGTTTAAAAACAATGACTCATGGAGGGTACCACTCGTCATATCCTGCCGTTCATAGAGGTCTTAATTGGTTATACGCCATCTTGGAAACGGTAACCGTTCCAATTTGGTTTAAACTGTTTGAACTTACTAGTAGAGGTCATTCTGTGAGACTTCTGTCCAAATTTTAACCGTTTCTGTTCACTGCTTCGGCTATTACAGGCCTTCAACTGAAGGGTGGCCATTCTGTAGATTTCATTTGGCAACAGTGTCACTGCTGATGACTGAAACTCTTCGTACACATTAGAATTCACTGGTTGATGTTCCACAAGTTTCAGCACATTCTTACACTGTAATTTGAAAGGTTTAAAGTCCATAACCAGGGTACAAATTGTTGTTTTTGAGTAAAAAACGCACCTAATGTCACCTTTGAGCCTCGTGTGACCACATTTTGTCCGCCTTCACTTCTTTTACCAATGTTTGACAATCAAGGATGGTAAGTTTTTATATATTTTGTGTGCATAAGTGTCCAACAACACAAATAGGCCTTCACACCTGCCCAAAAATTGAAAAATATGAAAAAAGGTACACTTGTTGATACCAATAGGAATACATTTTCCAGTCCGATATCACAAATCGGATTAACAACCTGTATCGAAAGATTGTCTGGTATTTATAAAAGCCATTCAAAGTCAAGTTCTTGAAAAAAAAACTGAACGACCCTCTACCGGAGTGAAAATGACCAAAAATGAGGAAAAATGACTAATTAATTATTTTGCTAATTAGCATAAGTAATTAAGTGTGAGATTTTAGACAAACAGTTGACTAGTAACATTTATCCACACTCAAATTTCTATAAATTTAAAGATTTTGGCAAAAAATTCAAAATGGCCAGTTTTCCATTTAGGAGGCGTTCAACCAATTATTCTCCCTATCTCTCCAATGCAAACTGACCTCACAAAAACGGCTGTCACTCAAAATCCTGAAATAGGAAGTCTTAGATTTTTTCACAATTTAAAATTGAAGCTTGGATCTGCAACCTAAACTCAAAACCCTACAAATTTTTTTTTTATTTTAATTTTAAGCCCATACCCCTATGTACATCGGTAACTTTTTCCCAACAAAACAGCTAGCAGATGCACAATCAACACCTTTATTTCACAAAGCACTGCTCCACGATTACAAAACTTTACAGCTAAACGAGAACACCGGCGCGCAGCCTAGCACATGCTGCTTTAAACCAAACAAACGTTGGGGTAATCACCACCATTGTTACTCAGCAAAACACTCGTTTAAAAACAATGACTCATGGAGGGTACCACTCGTCACATCCTGCCGTTCATAGAGGTCTTAATTGGTTATACGCCATCTATAATACCATACTATTTATTCTACGGCACAGTGGGAAGAGGGCGAAACGTAATTCTATAGCAAAAAACAGCGGGATCGCGATAATCTATCTCCGTACAGCCAAAGTCTATAGTGGTGCAAGTCAGTTCATCGTAAAAAAAAAGATTTCTACCGACATTTTGAAACATCGGCGGTCAAGAAGAGATGTTAAAAAGTAAGATTAGTATGAAAAATGAGATAACTCGTTAAAAATATGTTGCTTTAACAATATAACCACACTTTAATAAACACCTAGTCATCTGAATACAAAAACTTCAGCATCTTCCATCACATCCCCACTGGAAAGCGAAATATGAATGTTCAGACGCACACCCGGGTTTTTGTATATATAAACTATACACTAAATTGAGGGAATATATGCGAAAACTCCCTAAGTGTTTATCTGGATAAGAAGACCACAGCATCTTTCAGCACACACCCCTAAAACTTGAGTTATAAAGGGCTTCGTTTATATAGCCTGAATGAATTTCCCTTTTTAAAACTACACACTGTAATCAGCATATGGCATCCTACTATGTACATGGAATTCTGACGAATGCCCATGTTATACGCTATACTTTCTTTGCTTATCCGCTGATGTTGTCAAGTGCATTCAAACACGTTTATTCCATCGACTTACTAATTTTGGCGTGAAATTATCTAAGCAGGTATTATACTTTATTAACTGTTAACAAGTGCAAATTAGATATCTGTTATTTAGAAACAAAAGTTGTGTCAAGTCTTTTGGCTAGTGTTATTGTGTAGGGATGGCTGTAGGTACTGATGTCATCCTCTCGGCAAAAGGCGACGCACTGAAACACCAGACTAATCGGTCGGACAAACGTTCGCAGTGGCACGAAAAATCGTATCAGAAAAGATTTTTTGGTGGTGTACTTTCGTCCCGTTTCGCAGTAACTCGACCTGTGATGAAACTTTCAAACTTATGCGCATTACGAATGATTCGTACGTACCCTTTCAGTTTATTTTAAGCTTTTTAACTAGGAAAGTTGTCAGATATATTTTTTGTACACAATCAGGATATGGGAACTTTTTATTGAGTTAAGCTTTTGCTAGTATTGTTAAAACCAGTTCATTACAAGATTAAAAACACGCTAACAAATTGTCTTTAGCACAAACACATTCGAAAATTTACTTTGGCACACAAAATAGATCATTTATGCAATTTACCTACCTCTCCAATAGTACTACGACACAAAATGAACTGTTTTTTTGATAAGTGATTGACATTTATTTCATTAAAACGAGGCTAATAAATCAATAGATACACATTAAAATCGGAATAGTAGGTAATAGGCCTACATCTTGTTTTTCATGAAAGTATTAATGCTCGGATTATGGAGGCTTATTTTAAACCTTTTCGCAGTGTAAATCATTTCGTGTTGACTTATTTGATAGGGGGGAAATGTCATTTATACGATTTTTTCACCAATATGAATCAGTTTGTGTGCTTTCAAATTACTTGCTTAATTAAATGATTTTTCGCACACGACGCATTTGTGAGGTTTCTTACCAGTGTGAACCCTTCGATGGATTTTCAAACTACCTGCTT
>CH000808.1:571829-594710 GCA_000149265.1 Ciona savignyi | reverse complement strand
CCCCACCCAGTTATACGGATATCATACCCCACTAACCCACCCCCACCCAGTTAAACGGATATCATACCCCCACTAACCCATCCACCCCCCCAGTTATACGGATATCATACCCCCACTAACCCATCCACCCCCAGTTATACGGATATCATACCCCACTAACCCATCCACCACCCCCCAGATATAAGGATATCATACCCCACTAACCCATCCACCCCCACTTATACGAATATCATACCCCCACTAACCCATCCACCCCCCCAGTTATACGGATATTATACCCCCACTAACCCATCCACCCCCAGTTATACGGATATCATACCCCCACTAACCCATCCACCCCCAGTTATACGGATATCATACCCCCACTAACCCATCCACGCCCCAGTTATATGGATATCATACCCCCACTAACCCATCCACCCCCCCAGATATACGGATATCATACCCCCACTAACCCATCCACCCCCAGTTATACGGATATCATACCCCCACTAACCCATCCACCCCCCCAGTTATACGGATATTATACCCCACTAACCCATCCACCCTTAGGTTTTCGTTGAACCTCATGCATGCGGATGACATAGGATTTCACTTCAATCCTCGCTTAGAAGAAGGTGTAGTTGTATTAAACAGTCGGGTTGCTGGTGAATGGCAGTCGGATAAAAGGCATCCTCTTACTGGTTCCGAATTTAAACTAGGAGAGCAATTCAAAATTATGCTGTACTGCCAGGATAACAAAATCAGAGTGAGTGGTGTGCGTTTCTACCTGATATCCCCAACCGGGTAGCTTGGTAGGTTAATAAATCGCTCTTCAGTCAAAGGGTTGTAGGATAAAAACTGATATCTTGCTTGTCGGTTATTATGTCCTTGGGCAAGGCAATCAATGGACATTGCCTGAACCCAACAGATTAATTGGGTTGTACCAAATTGAAGGAACGTTTTGTATCACACACTACACATTGCAATAGTTCCGGTAACCCTACGGTGGGTACGAGGTGATCTGACGATTACCAGTATGTTAACCCCTTAGTTTTCCCATTTACCGGGATAAACAAGAATATCCAACATGCTCACAATGAGTGGTCATATTATCTGATAATAATCTACATAGTTTATATAGATTTATTGGGAGGGTGTTGATCAGCCGAATGTTGGGGGTATTAAAATTGGCCGTTGCCTAAACGGTTGTGTCTAACTTTTATTATTTTAAACCAGTAAATTACTGTTTTAAACAAAACAGAATATTGTATCCTAACACAATGTCTCTATCGTAAACAACACATTGTTTTTTTTTATTCCTAAACAACACATTACAATAATTTTGGCCTAGCAATCGCTACGTAGTGTCCACATACGATTGTTGATGTGTGGTTATGGCTGAATAGCTCAATCGGTAAGAGCATCAACGATCTACATGCTGCCTAAAGGTTTTATGATCGAAACCAGCCGCTGACTTTTCGGTTGTGTCATAGGGTGAGGCACACGCAGTCAATCCCAAACATCAGTTTATTAATGGTTTTTACTAGAACTGTAGAAATGTCTCAGTCATATACTACTCACTGCAATAACCTAATGACGGGTTCAAGGTGATCTGACGACGGCCCTTTACAAATACCTAAATATTCTATTCTCTTATCCAAATTTAAAAAAACATCCCACCTACAGGGAAATAATTAATTATCCTACAACTACAATACAGTTTATATAATATTACACCCAGGTCTTTGTGAATGATAAATATTTGACGAAGTTAAAACACCGGGTTGAGCTGTACAAAATCTCTCACATTAACAGAGGGGGATATCTCTGTTCAGTCCTTGGAGTTTGGAATGATGGGAAAGGTGAGAGATATTGAATTTGGAATGAGTTGGATTTGTTTTCAAATTCTTAGCACGGGGGTAGAGGACCTTTTTAGTAGCATCATGGATGGATATGTCGTTTGTATTCTTGGGTTTGAAAATCCAGTTGAAGGACTTATCCACGGTAACCCAAAGTGAAGTTGTAAAAGATATTTATGTTGTAAAACGAAGCAGTGTGTTGTATATTATTGAGATGTTTTTACTGTTTAATTTAGCCCATTAAACCACTGGGTTAGTTAATGTTAGGTAAGTGGTATGTCATTCCATTAATAAACTATTTTTTATTACAGTACCCTGACACTGGAATACATATTTTGAATGCGGTGAGTTTTATCTCCTGTAGTCAGTTCAGATTAAGTGGAATTGGTATCTTCAAGACAGGGGGTTGTTGCATGAAAATCCTTATACCCACCCTTAGATTACTAGATCTATTAGAGTGTATTGTACATGGTTGAGACGTTTTCAGTTACATTTCAACCCATTAATCCAATTGATTCAGATACAATCACACAACTGAGTATACTTGCTGGTTTTGAGCCCATAACCTTTCGGTTAAAAGTCGACGCCCTGGTTAGTCAAGCTAAAAGATCTGACGTCATGTGTATATTATAACCGTGGCATTTAACCCGGTCCCTCAATTTACATTTAACTTTAGCTTATAACCTGGTCATTACTGGGTTCGATATCCAAACTGCTCAGTTACACACGACAGTGCAATTGTGCTTTAAACATTTTATTTCTAGGTTCCAAATCAGCCCCAGCCAATTCCGTTCCCCAATATCAAATTTCATACTATCTGCGTGGTTGGGAAGTCTATCGGTTCTGGATTAGAAGGGTTAGTAACTGGTTAGCTAATACATAGCGCGGTTCGGCAACTGAATGGTTGTAGAATCGAAACTACCCGCTAGCTGGTTAGTTGTGTACTTGTTTAAAGCACTTGGTGGACGTTGACTGTCCTAAAGGGTTTACTGCATATGTATGTAACTGCTATTCCGGTGTGCCAAAACAAATAATCGAACCATACCGTTTTCACGAAATTTATTAGGATAGAATAATTATTTTTATCGTTGTGAACGGGAAAACTCACAACGGTTATCACACGATCAGTCAGATTATCTTAGCCCAACTTTGGGGTTAACGGAGCTATTGCAGTGTGTTGTGTATGATTAAGATGTTTCTTCAATTTAGTAAAACTTATTGATCCACTGGGCATAATTTTTTTCATGTCTGGTTGTATTAAAGCGGCTCATACAACGTCCGCTAAGTGCTTTTTCCAGTGACACCAACTCGCCAGCGACCAATTTAGAAGCAATATAAAGGCGACGCACTAACCCACCAATCTATTTTGTCGGACAATAAATATTTCATCAAAATATGTTGATTTTTTTGTACCGAGCTAAGTTTTAAACGCTTATGCTCGTCACTCGGACCGATTATTATAAGTGGGTATATGTATCGGTCACGTTAACCATTCGGCAACACGAATACTAGTCTGAATTGTAGGCTCATTAAAACCGTTTCAATAGTTTCGCACTCAACTTTCTCGGCGAAGACGAACAAGACATCGCGCTACATATCAACCCGCGTCATAGCGAACAACAAATTGTTCGAAATACTTTGTTGAACGGGACATGGCAGGACGAGGAAAGACAACTCGATATTGAATATCCGTTCGCGATAAATTGCCCATTCATGGTAGGTGGTGATTTTTACCGGCTTCAGTTTCGAACCCAAGTCGAGGCTGAGACCTGTGTTTGTATGTAAATGTTAGTCTGTATATATATATTAGTCGCGTTAATCCCTCGGCCACACGACCATAAAAGGTGATAATTGATATATCTGGTAGGTAATATGACTGTAATAACGCCCATTTGCGTTTGTCCTTTCACGGCGATAAAAAATGAACATCTTATACTCACCTACCAAGAGCCCACAGTTGGGTTACCTGAAATAGTTGTAAGTTGGGTTACAGTTAGGTAATGTTGTAATGCAAATACCATGTAAGATTTTAATGCAAATGTTTAACTTACCTAACTAGATAACCTTCCAATATATTGCCAACATTCGTAATAAATGGATTGTTGCTAAACAGATGGAAATCAACGTCGACAGAAAAGGATTCCACGTCTACGTGAACGGTGTCTTTCTCTTCACCTACGTTTTACGACCTGGGCTTGGGTTTAAGAAGATTCGTTCTCTTGTTTGCCGCGGAGATATAATTATTTCGAAAATATCTTTTTATTAAAGCACTTGGTGGCTTTACAGGATCGTTATTCGTTATAATCCGAGTGAATAAACAAAATTATATGGCCAGATGTCTCATAATTAATAATATTTACATATCGCCTGAAACCCGTAAGGGAAATTCACACCTGGGTTTTTCAGATGATTTGTTAGTTACCTCGTGAAGAAAATCCACCGTTGTCGCCAGATAAGATACGGGCTTTAACTCACATTTATCTTGAGATAATTTGTTTGGGGAATACCATGTTTAAGGATTAAATACGGTAATATAACTCATAAATTCATGCTACTGATATGCTGCAATCTATTCAAATTATACAGCTTGCAGCAAAATTAATAAAGTTGACCATACCTTAAATATCGATTGTTTTCGAACTAAACACGATCCGGTCCATTCTCTAGTAATGTTGACTCCATACAAGTCAATGATAGGAATAGAACAGGATACTTATGTTTAACCCTGTAAATGGAAAAACGCAAGGGGCGTTAACACACGGTCAATCGTCGTATAACATCGTGCCCACCGTCGGGTTAGGTGTCTTCCCCAATTGCACGACCGACTAGCTTGCGACCAGAACCTACAATCGTTCGGTTGAAAGTCGACACACTAACCTACCAGACTAAACCAATTAACATGTTTTAGTTATATTTTTTTGGTATATAAGATTGATGCATCGACTGTTTCGTATGTTCGTCCAAACACACGAACCTATTTAATCATAATACACAAAACGCCGCAATTGCTTATAATGGTTCATGCAAGTTTAATCAACTATATCATCTTCCTAATGTTAACCCTTAGACTTCGTGTAGACCGGCAAATTACTCTGATGTCGATAGGCATTTAAAAGGACGGTCAGACGTGTACTATTCCACCACGGAAGAAACGTGTGCACAGCTGTGAGACCTAATTACGTGCATTATCGCCGCAAGGTAACTCCAGCAGTCTACACGTATAGGTGTAAATTATATTATTCCAAACACAGAGAAGAAACTTTAGTAAATCAGACAGGATAGATTGGTAGAATAGACTTCAAAGAGTGTACGCTAAAAAGAAACTTCAAACAGATTTGTTATACAGTATATTAGCACTTTGTTATACAGTATATTATATTAGCAAGATACTATTTATATAGTATACGTGTTTGGAACAAAAATCGTTTAGATTTTGAGGACATAGAACATTATGTACAGTCGTTAGTAGTGTTAGATCTATCCAATTTAGATGTTGACTACAGTTCAGCGCAGTCAGTTTATAATCTACCACATCTTTACCGCACACTTTTCTTCGAGACTTAAGTTTAATAGTTTCAATTTAAACACTTTTCCATTTTTGTTGGGGATTTTTGTAGGTTTTTGTTTGGCAGCCCTATTACACTTTACCAACACTATATTTAAATGGATTAGAGACGTGTTTTTTCACTGTCGTTTTGCTGTGATTTTTTTAGTTTTTAATTTGTTATAAAAGATTCTCTTGCGAGTTTTCATCGTGAAAAAAATGAACTATAACTTAAAGTTAAACCTATATACCGTACATAACTTTTTATATACGCAGTAGTAGGTTGTTATAGTCCACAGTAAACGACGTGTCAAAGATGTCTCAGCCGACCATAACAGACCCTGTAAGATATAAAAACCTTTTAACCGGCCTGTAAAGTGATATTGTAATGCGACTGTCACCCGAATCGGTTTGTAACCCTATGGGCGCTAGGTAACTTGACTGAAGTGTGTTTACGCTCCTTGCATTTTTTTATTTACGGGGATAAACACGAATATCCCATCTATTGACTTTTTAAACAAAAAAGGGATTCCGTATTTACCTATTTTTCGCGTTTACAGTCTGATAACTGGGAAACCGTTGTATTCGAGAATTTATCACTGTAAACATTAAAACTACTTATTAGAATGAAATACCACAACATAGACCAGCAAGTGTGTGTCAATTTACTGATATATTTGTGTTATATACAAATGCCATTAAATGCTCTAACGACTGCCTTTTTGCCACGAAATTAACCCTAAATGTAAAACGGCGACTTCTGTTAAGCAAATATGATCCTAAACTACGTCTTCATAGCTTAACAAATACCTTGGTAAAATGTTGTTTTTCTTTTAAGGTAGTCCCATTTACGGAGCACGTGAACGGGGTATTCCCCGGCAGAACCTTCACTATCGTTGGTACCGTGTTGTCCAATGCGACGAGGTAGGTGCACTTAGGTTGGTGTATTAAGATTGCGATAAATTGAACGTTTATGTATATTTCTGTGGTGGGATAATGGGTAACACTTAACCCTTTGACGACGACGGAACTTTTGCAGTTTTTGGCAATTTTAAGTAAGGTTGCTTTGACCTTGTTTGCTGCGAATGCTGTTGGACTTAGGGAAAAACAATCTATTACAAAGTTGTCCAGTAGATAATTTTCTACAAATTGATATTTTTATTTTTTTGATAACGTTGTTGTATTTGTAATGACGTCATAATTAGTAATTTATACTCTAATTACTCGTTACTGATAGCTTGTAGAAGATAGTAATGTATTACAAAGTTGTTCAAAATGAAATTTCCTACAAAGCTACGTCTTTTATTTTTTGATGACGTCAACTAAGCGTGATGACGTCACATAAAACTGACAAATATGGCATTTCATCATCACAATCACTGTCGGTAAGGGAAATAAGGGCAGAAAGAAAGAAGGGAAACTGCACACTAAAACTATTGAAACTGATTCCAACCCTGCCCTAAACACTAATTTTAATCGCAGAACTAACTCTAACTTTAGTGCAAAAATCGTCCTCTTATTAAGCAGTTTCCCTACTTTACTCTTTCTCTCTTTTTGTTGAGATAGTGCAATGCGTTAAAATACTGGCCAGTTAACTTGTCACCACATTACCGGAGCTATTGCAGTGTGATGTACAAATAAAGGTTGCCTTTTCAATGCATTGTTTTATTATTACACTTGGTTTAAAGCGACTTCTGATGAGTTTTGGCATTTATCGACTTTCAAGTGACTTTTGTGTGGCCGAATAGTTAACTCGACCGTTTCATATACAAATGTGTGGCCAAATAGTTAACTCGACCTTTCATATACGGATTTATATATAAAAAACGAACGGTTTTAGACAAGCAAAATACGGGATTGAAACTTACATAGAAAAGTGGTTGGTTTTGAACTCACAACCTTTAGGCTTTTAGTCCAAGCCCTTACACCAATACTGTCCTGGATATACACGACACAGTCTGTATTCTGTCCCAGGTTTTCGTTGAACCTCATACATACGGATGACATAGGATTTCACTTCAATCCTCGTTTGGAAGAAGGCGTGATTGTATTGAACAGTCGGGTTGCTGGTGAATGGCAGTCGGATAAAAGGCATCCGCTTACTGGTTCCGAATTTAAACTAGGAGAGCAATTCAAAATTATGCTGTACTGCCAGGATAACAAAATCAGAGTGAGTGGCGGTTCTATACATGATATCTCTCCGGTTAGTTTATTGGTTAGCTCAGTTTATTGATTTAGTGCGTCGCCTTTCAGTCAAAGGATTCGACACTGGTAGCTTGCTAGTTAGTTGTGTCCTTGTGCTGTGCACTTAACGGATATTTCCCAAATGCAGTAAAATGATGGGTTCTACCAAATTGAAGAACCGTTTAAATCATACCCAACACACTCCAATAGCTCCGGTAACCCGACGCTGGGCGCGAGGTAATCTGACGATTCCACGTGTGTTAACCCCCTTGGTTTTCCCATTCACGGGATAAACATGAATATCCAATCATAAATGGTCACGATGTATGGTCGTGTGGGCCGACAATCCTTGCCCGGCCGGTTAGTCTAGCGGTTAAGTGCGTCGCCTTTCAATCGAAAGGTTGCAGGTTCGAAACTGGTCGCTAGCTAGTTGGTTGTGTCCTTGTGCCATTAGTATAGACCTTTATTTTTTAACACACTCGATTATTAGATCAAACACATTGTCTTTTTCCTAAACATCGCAATTCAAAGGCTTTGAGGATCTACTACAATGCAATGTAGGCTACATAATGTTACACCCAGGTCTTTGTAAATGATAAATATTTGACGAAATTGAAACACCGGGTTGAGCTGTTCAACATCTCTCACATAAACATGGAGGGGGATATCTCTGTTCAGTCCTTGGAGTTCGGAATGATGGGAAAGGTGAGAGATATTGAATTTGGAATTAGTTGGATTTGTTTTCAAATTCGTACTGTGGTTAAAGGACCTTATTAATAGGATTATGGATGGATGTGACGTTTGTCTCCTGGGGTTACCAAATCCAGTTAAAGGATTTAGCCATGGTTAACGTCTGATAACTAGCGTCCACAGTCTCATTGTGAAAGCTATTGCAGTGTGTTGCATATAATTAAAACGTTCGCAGTTTAAGTAATATTTCCTAGTCCACTATTTATTTTAGTATAACCATAAGTTCGGCGTACGGGACTATTGCAGTGTATTGTATATTATTGAGACCTTGCTACTGTTTCAGTTAAGCCCCCCTAGGTTCAGTTAATATTCGGTAAGTGGTATATCATTCCATTACTAATCCCTATTTTTAATGCAGTACCCTGACACTGGAATACACATCTTAGATGCGGTGAGTTTATGTCTTCTGTAGTCCGTTTAGATTAGGGAAAAATTCGTATATTCAAGACAGAGGGTTGTTACATGAAAAATATTTAGATTACCTCATGTCCACCATTAGGATACCAGAGCTATTGGAGTGTATTGTACATGGTTGAGACTATAGTTTTACCTGAACTCATCGATCCAATTGGTTCAGACACAATTACACAACCGATTATGCTTTCGACCTGGTTTTGATGCCATTACCCTTCGATTAAAAGCCGACACTCTGTTTAACCGAGATAAAAGGCCTGACGTCCGTGTATATAAAGCGTAGTATTTAACCCGAAACCTCCATTTACATTTAAGTGTATCTTATTACCGGACCATTGCTGGGATAGATTCCCGAACTGGTCAGTTATTATACACAACAGTGTATTTAGGCTTTAAACATTTTATTTCTAGGTTCCAAATCAGCCACAACCAATCCCGTTCCCCAATATCAAATTCCATACTATCTGCGTGATTGGGAAGTCTGTAGATTCTGGATCAGAAGGGTTAGTAACTTCTAACTGGTTAGCTCACTGCTATTCCGTTGTGCCAAAACAAATAACCGGACCATACCTTAATTCAAGGAATTAGTTAGGATAGAATATATTTTTTTATCTTTGTAAACGGAAAAACTCAACGAGGGTTATCACACGAGCAATCGTCAGATTATTGTACGCCCGACTTTGGAGTTACCGGAGCTATTTCAGTGTGTTGTGTATGATTAATATGTTCCTTCAATTTAGTAGAACCTATTGATTTAATTTTAGTTGAACCTATATATAACACTGAGCTCCGATAAGTGCCTTTTCCATGGACACCGCCTCGACAGCGACTAATTTAAACGCAAGATGACCCTTCTATATCTAAAGGCGACGCACTAACTCACCAGTCTATTTCGTCGAACAATAAATATTTCCTCAACATATGTTGATTTTTACCGAGCCAAGTTTCAAACGCCTGGGCTTGTCGTTCGGAATTTTTTTTATATAGATGTATATGTATTGGTCGCGTTCGCTATTCGGCCACACGAACGTACTGCTAGAATTGTAAGCTCATTACGACCGTTTCGATAGTTTCGCACTCAATTTTCTCGGCGAAGACGAACAAGACATCGCGATACATATCAACCCGCGTCATAGCGAAGAACAAATTGTTCGAAATACTTTGTTGAAAGGAAGTTGGCAGGACGAGGAAAGACAACTCGATATTGAATACCCGTTCGCGACAAACTGTCCTTTTATGGTAGGTGATGCTTTTTTACCGGTTTTAATTTTAAACCCAGAATTAGCTCGATGCTGAGACTGCTGTTGTATGTAAGTCTGTATTTGTATCGACCCCGTTAACCACTCGGCCACTCGGCCGTACTAGGTGATAATTCATATAACTGCTAGGTAATGTGACTGTGATAACGCCTTTTTGCGTTTTCCCATCAACGGCGATAAAAAATGAACATCTTATACTCACCTACCAAGAGCCCACAGTTGGGTTACCTGAAATAGTTGTAAGTTGGGTTACAGTTAGGTAATGTTGTAATGCAAATACCATGTAAGATTTTAATGCAGTTGTTTAACTAACCTTACTAGATAACTATTCAATACATTGCCACAATCCGTAATAAATGGATTGTTGCTAAACAGATGGAAATTAACGCCGACAGGAAAGGAATCCACGTTTACCTGAACGGTGTCTTCCTCTTCACCTACATTTTACGACCTGGGCTTGGGTTTAAGAAGATTCGCTCTCTTGTTTGCCACGGAGATATCATTATTTCAAAAATATCTTTTTACTGAAGAACTTGATTGCTTTGCTGGTTATTAAATGTATCTCGATCAAATAAACAAAATGCTTTGGGCTTGATGTTTGACATCAAAAATGTTTGAGATTTTTACACATTTATCTTCAGATAACCCGTAAGGGAAATTCACATCTAGAGATTTGTCCTTCGTTTTTTTGTCAGGTAACTTGTGAGCAATGTTCACATTAAAATATTTAACCACGGTTATCATTGGATAACTTGTGAGGGAAATCTACAGTTAAGATGATCGGCTGTTTTATCCCGTTCATTTACGAAGTATATTTTTGTGAAGGGAATAGGAAATAAGCAAAGGAGCGATATTAAACACGGACAACAGTAGGATTACCTTGTGAATACGTAAAGGAGTGTTATAACACATTTCAAACGTCAGATTATCTCGCGAATAAGGTGCTTTATCATACGGGCAATCGCCACATTACTCGATGTCCACTATCCGGTTACCGTAACTATTGAATATGATTTAAATGTTTTGACTGTTTAAGATTAATACTTTGGTGATGTGGGCACTTGGGTCATGTTATGCCCGCTGCATAAACCTAGTGGATCGTTGGGTTCTATTAAATTAAAGCAATGCGTCGATCATATACAACATACTTCAATAGCTCCCATACCTAGACGATGGGCGCGAGGTGATCTGCAATAACCCCTGTTATAATTACTTTTTTTGTCTTTGTTTTCACATTCGAGTTCGATTTCGATTACGTGATTGACGTTAATCTTCGGGCTCGTCTCATTGCTCATGTGATAATATCACATGTATCGTCTCATACACGGGGATTACGGTTGAAAGCAGCATGTTCTATTTTTTTGCCAGAGTTTTTTGTTTTGCTCTGCAGTATCGTAAAAGTGAAGCAGCGCCTTTTGAAACAAAAGTGTTACCAAAGATGATACCAAGATTATGTTAGTAGACCTGCTACAAGTCGAGTTATCGAGTTTTATACTCGCGGGGCATAGTCCACACAGTACTCGAAACATTTTTTAGAACCTGTGAAAAGAAAGGTGTGCGTAGGGTTTTAGAAGAAAATTAAAAAAATAAACACTTAAGTTTTGGATATGTACTAAATCGTCTTTTATTCAATATACAGTATATTCAATATATATTTTCTTGCATTTAGGTGGTTACTTACACGATCGCTTTTTGTCATTCATAATGAATATACAGTTTTACTTTGTAAATAGTCTGAGCTATACGGAGCGTTGTACACGAGAGATAAACCCACTAATTTCGAGTTCATGGTTCGAAATTAGGTATGGTAAGGTACATGGTTGGAACGTCTTGCCGCGTGTTTGTATCATAAAAACAGAAAATAAACTAAAATAAACTATGACTATCGTATTGAACGTGAATAATCCAGGGTTTACTATGCATGGCTGGCCATTATAGTAACTTTTACAACGTTTAACTTAAACCTTTGTGAATATAACAGAGAACAAATAAATACAACCGAGAAGCGTTTTACATATTAGTAGTTAGCTGAGAAAGTTAAACAGTTTGTGACAGAATGAAATACGGCTTTTATGTTTGCGCCGAAGTTCGAACATCACATGAGCCTCGTGGAATATTGGGTTATATTAAAATTAAAGCAATAAATCATACACAATACACTGCAATAGTTCCGGTAACGCGAGGTAGTCTGACGAATACTGTTCGTGTAAAAGCACCTACTTCGTTATCGCGATGTAATTTACCAATATCCGAAAAAACACTTTTAAATTTTTCTTATTGACGTGAATAAACAAAAATATTCCATCAATTCTGTAAAGGTAAAGACGGAATAGAAGGTTTGTCCCACTGGATAGCGTTATGTGGTAGCATGTATCGAAATCAACCATCAGCTGGTCGGCTGTGTCCTTTGACAAAGAACTTATCATATTTTTTGTCACCATTCGATTGATGGGTTGACTTAAATAGAGCAATGGATAGAAAGAACATAAACAACACATTGCAATTCCAGTAGTCCGTCTGATCGAATAGCTTGGTTATTTTTTATGTGACCTTTAGCGAAAGTTTGCAAATTCGAATAGCTATTCGATTTTGCCCTATGAGAAAGGCATTTGTAGACATTACGTGACCCCATTAAATAAGCCATTAAGTATAAGTTAAAAAGTTAGTGATGAAATGAAATACGGATTGATTTCCTTTGCACGATTTTCCTGATGTGTTTGCGCCGAAGTTCTCAAAGTAAACAATCCATACATAGCAGCAACTTCGTTAAATATTTATTAGACATCGCCTGAACCTAATGGAATATCAGGTTATATTAAAATGGAAACAATAAATCATACACAATAAACCCAATAGTTGGTAAATGTTTAGTCATGTTTGCTCAATTTTGATTATTTTTACTCCGATTGGGAGTTATTTGGATAATTTTTCCAATAGGATCAGACAATTGTGGTTAAATGCTTTTCCCTATAAAACAACCGACCAGCTAGTGCCTAGTTTCGAATCTGCAACCCTTCTCCTGAAATGCGACGCACTAATCCACCAAGCTATTCTGTAGGTCGACATAATTGCCGAATGTGTTGTTGTGGTACGGTCGTGTGGACGAATGGTTAACGAGACCAACACGTTATATTTCTCGACCTAAAATTAAATGGGATCTGCTTATAAACCTAAAAAACTCCTTGGCCGCCACCACGCCGCTGGTTACCTCGGTCGTAGTCGCCAAATTCCCACCTGTGCCAATCGTCGTACCCACCACCCTGGTCACTTTCGCCGTAGGAGCCAGTATCATTTGCATTTCGGTGATACGTCGCCTCTCACTGTACGTGCTTGAAAAGAGGCATGCCAGAACAACGAAAAGACAAACTTTAGAATTCATGATCGTATAATTGCGACTAGCAACTGGATAGAAAGTAAAACAAAGATTAGAATATTAAATGCAAACCTAACCACCCTGGCAACATTCGTATCTTGCACATTTCAGTAAGATCACTTGTTTCTGGTCACTTCTAGACTTCACTTGTCATAAGGCGTAATTCAGTATTGGGTGGTGCACTTTAATGTAAGGTTTTTATTTCATTTATTTTGATTTGAAATACACTTGCTGCCTTAATGTTTTTGCCTAATGTCAGCTATATCGACCACGTCACTTTTCCCGTTATACGGTGTTCACTAACGTGTTTTACTACTGTAGTTTTGCAGTTTAGTATGTCTACCTTCTTGTCTTTAAATAACTAAGCATCTACCTATATTGAATTCTGTCGTTTCCTGTTTCTTGAGTATGGGAAGAGATCTATACCTAGAATCACATCATATGTTACTGCATATATATAATATTCAAGAAGAAATGCAATGCGTTTACAGCTAGAATACAAATAGTTCAAATCATTTAACTGCAATCAAAACTGTAGCAGTGTCTTCATAATAATCTATTTACAACTGCATCATTATTCGGGCAGTGGGAGGTTTTTCTTGTCTGATGTGTTAAAAAAAAAAAATTGGGAACATTATGGTTTACTAAAGGTTTAAATGTGTTAAAGGCATATCATTTTAAGCCAATTGGAATCTCATGAATTGGACTACAAGCGCAATTGAAGGTGAAAGTAATTTCGGAAGTCATGCATATGTCTGTTCTGTGTTGGGCTATTTTCGTAATGTGGAGACACTGTTTTGCTGATCTTAAATAAAAATACATGATTTATTATTTATTAATGTATCACAGAAATTGTATATCAGTGTACAATTCCACTTGACGATATAACCTGCTGAAGACTTGTTATGTGAGAAGGTTTAGATGTAGTTTTGTAACCGTTTATTTACAAATTGCTTTCTTTCCACATATCAGCAAGGATATCTTCAATAATACGACCAGTGATGTTGGGATGCATGTCACTTTCAGTTACGGCCTTACGCCGCCTATCATTTTCCTCGAAGCCGTCACTTTCAAGATTTGAGACACGCCGTCTATCACTTACAGCACCAGCGACACGCCGACTATCACTTGCACCGACGCCTACTGGCAACCGATCAGCACACGAGCTTGAAAAGTGGCCAACCAGAATAACGAAAATACAAACTTTAAAACTCATGATGGTGTAATTTTGTCTAAATGAAGTAAAAAGTAAAATTAAAACCTTGAAAGCGGACCTATCACCCTGACAGTAGTCGTTGCATATTTCACCAAGGTCACTTGTTCCTGGTCACTTCGAGACTTTACCTGCCAGATGTCAGTACTGGATCGTGCTTGCATAACTATATTTAAGGTTCTAGTTTCATTGTTTTGGATTTAAAATAATTTTTTTGTCGCATTTTTTTGCTTAATGCAAAGTTTAACGCCACGTCACTTCACGCTATAACGTGTATATTTACTAAATTGGTTTAACCATTATTTTCTGTTTTATCCTGCCTCTTTGCTTTTTAAATAACTGGGATATTCTTCTTTAATGTAATAAAAAAGCAAAACAATAAACAAAACCAAACTAAACATCTACTTATATTTCATTCTGGCGTTTCCTATTTCTTGAAAACAGGAAAGGGGCTCTAGCTAGAATCACAACATATCCTACAACATATATGAAGCATAATTTATCTTATAAAAGATAGTTCTAACTGGTGCAATAATAAACGAGCAATTAAATGGTTCTGCGTGTTTGCATCTGCAATCCCTTTCAGCCGATGGCATTTTATCGTCGAACTTTCTCGCTGTAACCTTCCTCCAGTTGTCCAACCGATTAGCGTAGTGGGTTAGTGCATCGCCTTTTAAGCAAATGGTAGCAGGTTCGAAACGGGTCGCAAGCTAGTTGTGTGTAACTTAATTAATTAAGTTTCTTGTCGGACATTGCCTATCTCAGTAGAACAATAAGTTCTTATATATTAAAGGCAATAGCTAGGTAACCCGACGGGGGGCAAGTAGTAATATCACGGTTGCGTGTATGTTAACGACCATAAAGTTTTTCTATTCGCAGGATAAACATAAATATCCTATCCTCGTATTCTCTTAAAATTGCGAAAACAAACAATTGAAGACATTGAGTAGTACATGATTTATTAATATATCACAGAATTTGTGTATCCGTGTTCAATTTCATTCGAAGCCGCCAAATGCCCATTCGTCACTTGCGCCTAAGCCACCACCACCCCTCTGGTCACTTGCGTCGACGCCACCATCAAAATCCCACTCGTCACCGTGAACGATACGCCGCCTGTCAGCATACGTGCTTGAACAGAAGCCAATGAGAACAACGAAAAGACAAATTTTAGAATTCATGATCGTATAATTTCGACTAGCAACTGGATAGAAAGTAAAACAAAGATTAGAATATTGAATGCAATCCTACCACCCTGGCAACATTCGTATCTTGCACATTTCACTAAGATCACTTGTTCCTGGTCACTTCTAGACTTCGCTTGTCATAAGGCGTAACTTAGTACTGGGTCGCGCTTGCACACTATATTTAAGGTTCTAATTTCATTGATAGTCGCCGCAATTTTTTAGCTTAACGTTCACGTCACTTTGCCCTGTTATTTCGTGTGTATTCTCGGACGTGTTTTAACTACTGTAGTTTACCGTTTAATCCTGCCTCCTTGTATTTTAATAACTTTAGGCTACTATGTTCCTTTACCGTAATGAAGGAGCGTAACTAAACTAAACATCCACTGTCTTTAAATAACTAAACTAAACATCCACTGTCTTTAAATAACTAAACTAAACATCCCCTTATGTTACATCCTGTCGTTTCCTGTACAGGAAAAGGGGCAATAGCTGAAATCACATCATATGTTAGTCTATACTGCAGTGATTCTTAACTTTTTTTGTTGCATGCCTCCCATTGGCTATTTTGAATCTTTTCATTCCTCCCCTACCGTATAAAGTACGCACAATTCGAGTCGCTACTAGACGGAATAAGCAAATACACATATTCAAAGATGCATTTATTTATACTTTTAAAATAAAAAATCGCCCTGGTGTTATATAACACAAAGTATAAAATGCACAAGTTCCTCTAACTTAACATCTACTTACATTACATTCTGTCGTTTTCTGTTTCTTTAATACAGGAAAAGGGCTGTAGCAAGAATCACATCATATGTTACTGCATATATTATATAGAACATGGAATGCAATACGTTTATACCTAAGATACAAATAATTCAAATAATTTAACTGCAAGCAAAACTGTGGCAATTTCTTCATGATGATCTATTTACAACTGCAGCATTAACCTGACAGTCGAAGGTTTGTCTGATCCAATTTGGTAAATACAAAATTGTGAATACCATGGTTCAGTGACGGTTTAAACGTGTTCATGGCAGATCATTTTTCAAGCCATTTGGAATCCCATGAATTGGATAACAAGCGCATTTGAGTGTGAAAAAGTAATGTATATAAATCTGCTCTCTTTTGATATATTTTCGTGATTTAGAGACACCGTTTTGCTGATCTCAAGAAAAACTGCCAAGTAGTCTGGTACAATAAAACTACGCTAAACAAACAAAATATAGTAGACGTTTACTGATTCACCATTTATTAATATTACAGAATTTGTATATCAGTGTTCAATTTCATTTGACGATATAGGCTAACCTGCTATAGACTTGTTCTGGGGGAAGGTTAAAATGTAGATTTGTAACCGTTCATGTACAAATTCCTTGCTTTCAACATATTAGCAAGGATATCCTCAATAATACGGCCAGTTATGGGGGCAGTATATCACTTTCCTCGAAGCCGTCACCTCTAATATCACTTGCACCGACGCCTACTACAGGCAACAGATCAGCATACGAGCTTGAAAGTAGGCCAACCAGAAAAACTTTAAGATTCATGATCGTGTAATTTCGTCTAGGTACTGGGTAGAAAGTAAAACAGAGATTAGAATCCTTATCTACTAATATTACATTCTGTCGTTTCATGTTTCTTAAGTACAGGAAAGGGGCTCTAGCAAGAACCACATCATATGTTACCGCATTTATTATAATCAACAAAGAATGCAATACTTTTACACCTAAGATACAAATAGTTCAAAACATTTATTTGCACATATATCCGCAAAGTTTGATTAATTCTTAAGCACACAAGATTATTTAAAAGTAACTAACACAGTAGCAATATCTTCATAATAAAAAAATTACAACTACAGCATTAACCGGACATTAGGAGGTTTCTATTATCCAATCTGTTAAATACACAACTGTGAACATTATGTTTCAGTGAAGGTTTAAATGTGCTCAAGCCATATCAATTTGATCCAATTGGAATTTAATATTTTGGATTACAAGCGCAATTTAGTGTAAAAAAGAAATTTTGGAATTGCTGCCTATATCAGCCACCTTTTTCGGATATCATCGTTTTTTAGAGACACCGTTTTGTAGATCTCAGGTAAAACTGCCATGTAGCCTGCTGGGTACCGGAGCTATTTGTGTTTAATTGAGACGTTTCTTTAATTCAGTAGAACCCACTATTCCGTTGGGATCAGGCAATTTCCTTCAAGTTTCTTGTACATGAACACAGCCGACTAGCTGGCGATTAGTATCGAACATGAAACCCCTTGACTAAAAGGAGACTCCGACTAATTAAGTTTGACAGTTTGACTGACAATTCTGTGAGGTAAATAACCATTCGATTCGATCGGTACTACAGCCAACATCTAAATCACCTGGCCATATTTATTTGACAAATGATCAAATATTGTTTGAAAGTACGTGACAAAGGAGTGCAATACGGCATACCTGAAGATTGTACAGAATCTTGTGCTTCGTTGTACCGACGGCGTCTGCGTCTGCGGCATATACGACGACGGTGTAAAAACATGGTGCCCCGCGTTCCACCAAAATAGGTGCAAATCTGAAAAACGATTTCTCCGCAACGCGTAATGGTAAAGACCTTAGCTATGGCTCATTCGATCAAGGAAACCCTCTAATTTATTCTCTGTAATTTTCGTGGAGATATGCGTTTTGGTTCATTTTTTCATAATACAGTTAGAATAAAGGGAAATTTGAATTAGGAATAGTAAAAAAACTACTGAAGATAAAATACAGTTTAAATTTTCCTGAGTACAAAAACTATTAGACAATCTACATTCCAATTTTCATATCATTTGGGCATACCAATCATTAGTGAGTATTTCGTTTGTCAGTGCACCTCAAATTTTTCAAAGTCGAGCAGAATTTTCTTTACATATAAAGTGGTGCTCACTAAAAAAATTACGGTGCTCACTAAAAAAATTACACAATATATTCTTTATTGGAGGTAGAATCTAGGTATGCGGCCTGTTTAAAAGAGGGATAAATTATCTTTCCAAACATACTAAAAAATAAATCATAGCATAAACTTTTGAAAAACTGTGCTAATTTGAAAATGACTAAAAAAGGTAGTGAAAGAGCTAGGTTTGCCACAACAGGACGTAATCTGTTGTGGAGTCGTGAAATGGTCTTTGTTTCAAAGCTTTTAAAAGGGAAGTGATCATACGATCGTGCTACACAAAGAATTTTTTCAAAACGGGACTGGGATTTCTTGGAAGAACTTCATAACAGAATGTAATCTGTTGTGAAACCGTAAAAAGATCTGGGAGATTTACGAGCAACTCGGTTTTAAAATTTCTTTGAAACACAAATTAATTTATTCGTTTATTTTACCGAACAAAGATTTGAACCAATGATGGCTTCAGTCCTAAAATTGTATTTAATACAGATGTTATATGTATCGTTGTTATAACCTTTTGGGTTATCGGAGCTATTGTAGTGTGTTATGTATGATTGAGACGTTCCTTCAATTTGATAGAACCCATTAATACGTTGGGTTCAAGCAAATTTCCGTTAAGTGTCTTGCTCAAGGACACCACCGACTAGCTGGTGAGCAGTTTCGAAGCTGCGAACTTTCGGTTGACAGGCGACGCAATCCACACTATTGGTAGTTTTAAAGAGTTTGGCTTTGATTACGAGCAAACGACCATGCAGCTGTGCAGAAGACGTTTGCAGCGGTGCAGAAAAAACGAAAACAATTTGCTACCACGTTTTGAAAATATCCTACCAATGCACAGCATGATCATCTAATTACTTCTCTTGTAGAAACTTCTAGAAAAATCTTTCACGATTTCACAACATCCTGTTATGCTAAAAGCTACCAAACACGCTTTGGAAATATCCTGCCAATGATCCTGCCAATGCACGATGCTTTGAATACTTCCCTTTGAGAATTTGCCAGGAAACCCTTTTCACGATTCTATAACAGATTACGTCCTGTTGTGAAGCCAAACTATGAGATCATTTTATAGCTGTCAATCAAAAGATGATAAAGTTCTTGGCACGTGCTTTGCTATGAAAATAGAATAACTTTGAGAAACACAAATTTGTGAAAACAAAGTACAATGGTAAGAAATTATACTCGATGTGTAATCTCATATGTATTGGTATGCAAAAGTTCCTAAGAATTTTATTTTTACCAAGCCAAGTTCCCACGATGGACCCACCACTGGGAAGGTGTTTGTATAGTAGTCGGTATAAGTTTTGGTCGCATTTACCATTTGGCCAAATGTTCTAAACAATTGTTTATTTTACCGGACGAAGGTTTGAACCCATGATGGCCTCAGTCCTAAAGCTGTTTTTTATACAGATGTTATATGTATCGGTTGCAATAATCATTCGGTCACACGACCTTGCCAAAAGTTTGAAATAATGGCCTCGTTGTATAGCGCCACTTATCGAGTATAGCGAGATCTATCGAATTTGTTATGATATTAGTGTTTTTATCCGTGAATGGGAAAATCAAGCGGGTTAACACACGGGGAATCGTCAGATCACCTCGCACCTATCGTCGGGTTACCGGAGCTATTGCAATGGGTTGTGTATTATTCAGACGTTCCTTCAATTTGATAAAACCCATTAATCTGCAGAGTTCAGGCAAGTTTTAGTTAAGTGTCTTGCCCAAGGACACAACCGACTAGTTGGTGACCAGTTTCGAAGCGAGGACCTTTCGCTTAAAATTCGGCCCACCAAACCACCAGACTAATGGGAATTTTAAAGAGTTTGACTTTGATTACAAAGAAATGGCTATGCAGCGGTGCAGAAAAACGAAAACAATTTTCTACGATGATAAAAATATCCTACCCATGCACAGCACGATCAGTTAATAACTTCCCTTGTAGAATCTTTGTATTACATCGTATTCTTAACAACCACATATCAATATTACTTGTATTAAATGTTTTTTCTTACCAGTAGTGTTACTAAATGTATTTATTCGTTCTGAATAAGATAGATTGGAGAAAGATTTCAAAGCACATCAGAACGTCGTGAGAGGTGATGTTGACAGAGTTTGGAAAATTACAACTTTTCAAATCGATTCTATTCATAATAAATTCAACACCTATTTTCTAACGCTTTATAACAAAATATAGTTATGGCCATGATTTATGCTCGAAGCGACTTTCCGTTTGAGGTTTGAACAAGTTTACGCTATGTACATTAAAACCTTCTTCCGCCAACTTCTATTTTTATACCAACTCGCGTCACGCATATGTAATAACAACAGAACACTTCAAGGTTATGTTTCATAATTTATTTGACTTCCAATGAAACTGGACACGATATTGAATCGACTGATCTGTAAAAAAACACTGGATTATGAAATCCATTCGACCAAGTTTGTAACTGTACATAAATCAAAAGTTGCCATCTTACAAGTATTAGTTGTCCATTTCTTGCTCATTGTCTTCATCTTCAGCATCCGTATCTGTAATAATAACGACGCGGGGAAATAAAGGGTCGGGTTGAAATGAATAACATGGTTAGAATGTATTTCTAACGATTCAATGGGACCCATTAGATGGCATAGGGGATAGGATATTTATGTTTATCCCCGTGAAAGGGAAAACCAGGGTGGTTAACACACAGGCAATCGTCAGCTCAACTCGCGCCCACCGTCGGGTTACCGAAACTATTGCAGTGTGTTGTGTATGATTGATACGTTTCTTCAATTTAGTAGAACTCATTATCCCGTTGGGATCAGGCAATGTCTTCTAAGCTCCTTGCCCGAGGAAATAACCGACTAGCTAGCGACTAGTATCGAATCTGCAACCATTTGGCTAAAAGGTGACTCCGACTAATTAAGTTTGACAGTTTGACTGACAATTCTGTGAGGTAAATAAATATTCGATTCGATCGGTATTAGAGGCAACATCTAAATCACCTGGCCATATTTATTTTACAAATGATCAAATATTGATCGAAACAACGTGGCAACAGTAGTGCAATACAGCATACCTGAAGATTGTACAGAATCCTGTGCTTCGTTGTACCAGCGGCTGCGTCTACGGCGGCTTACACGACGACGACCCCACACCGCGTCGGTTTCTGCGCTCAGCATCACAA
This sequence comes from Ciona savignyi, assembly GCA_000149265.1. NCBI lineage: Eukaryota > Metazoa > Chordata > Ascidiacea > Phlebobranchia > Cionidae > Ciona > Ciona savignyi. Next base: position 572,853 of record CH000808.1, on the reverse strand, counting down.
GCGCAATGGCAAGCATAAGTACGAGAAGTGACTTGTTCATCTGAAAAATCTACCGTAAATATCCGTTAAAAACTAGAATATAAAACTCTTACCTTTGTAGTTCGTTTCAACGAATGTGTTTCTTTCAGCAAGTTTATTCTATTTATACCCAACACAGCACATTGGGCTTTTCCTGTATATCCTCTTTTGAGTGATTGACAGCTATGAAAAGAGCTCTTGTTTTGTCACAACAGGATGTAATCTGTCGTGGAGTCGTGAAATGGTATTTTCTTAAAAGCTTCTGAACGGGAAGTGATTATACGATCGAGCTACACATAGGATCTTTTCAAAACGGGACTGGGAGCCCTTGGAAGAACTTTATAACAGAGTGTAGTCTGTTGTGAAATCGTAAAACGATTCAGGAGATTCTTCACATATATCTGTTTTGAAATTTTGTTAAAACACAAATTATTTCATTAGTTTATTTTACCGAAGTAACTTTATTTTACCGGACGAAGGTTTGAACCAATGATGGTCTTAGCCCCAAAACTGTTTTTTATATAGATGGTATATTTATTGGTTGTGATAACCTTTCGGATTGCAGTGTGTTGTGTATGATTAAGACGTTCCTTTAATTTGATGGAACCCATTAATACGCTGGGTTCAAGCAAATTTTCGTTAAATGTCTTGCTCAACGACACAACCGACTAGATGGTGACCAGTTTCAAAGCTGCGACCTTTCGGTTAACAGGCGACGCACTAATCCACACTATTGGAAATTTTAAAGAGTTTGGCTTTGATTATGAGCAAACGGCCATGCAGCTGTGCAGAAGACGTTCGCAGCGGTGCAGAAAAAACGAAAACAATTTGCTACCACGTTTTGAAAATATCCTGCCAATGCACAGTACGATCATTTAATGACTTCCCTTGTATAAACTTGCATAAAAATCCTTCACGATTTCACAACATCCTGTTATGCTAAAAGCAACCAAACACGCTTTGGAAATATCCTGCCAATGCACGATCCTTTGAATACTTCCCTTTC